>QRDG01000227.1:0-272730 GCA_012064385.1 Puccinellia tenuiflora
AAAGTCGAATCAACTCCCAACCTGACCGGAGAAAAAAAAAATCATACCATACAAAACGTTGCCCGTTGCATGTTTGCCTGATACAACGAGAGGAAAAAAAGTCCGGCTGAACCAGGTTTTCACGTCTGTTGTTTTTCAGATCTGTGTACGACACGGAATACGACTCGGTCAAGGAGTTGGAGTTCAGGTAGTGTACGTAGAACAATTCAAATAAAAAAAAATTAGTGTACGTAGACTTGCTCAACTTAGTTTTGATCTGCACAAAATATCCCACTCTGATGCATATAAGCCAATATTAAATTGTTTAGCTCTCTCCGGCCGGACTGACCTGGATGGAAATTTGACATATCATGCATCAACGTCAACAAGCATGACAAGTTCAGTCCAACATCTAAAACATACATGGTAGGAGCGGCTCATGAAAGATTTTATATCTGCTACGCTGAAAAATGTGGAGATCATCATGAACCAGTTGTCGGCATTGCATGAATGAAAGCAAATTAAGATACCATATAGGGACATAATATTCTGGTGTTAAATCTTTCCTGTTCCATATTTGAGAACATTTGATTATCATTTTTACCATGGGAAACTTGTCATACAATTTTTAATTCATGCTAAAAAAATCTTCTTTTACATGGCATGCTTGTAGAGATTAGTATACAGTACTTTGACAAGAAATACTTTTAATACAATTTTACCAAGTCATAGTCAACTGAAATTTCTTAAATCTCGCGCAATTTGGAGAAGAGCGAGCAAAAAGATCTGAGACTTTATTTGCATATATAACACATCATCAAAATGGTAAAGGGAGAATGTGAAACGTGAACCACATAACACAGGAAGAGGACATATAAAGATAAAAAAATAACATTGACCATAAGACAAGCTTGAAAACAAGAACACACCACCTACATGGTATGTTCTGAAATTAATTCATGGAGATCACTCATAATGCAGTTATGCAGAATATGTAAGAATCATTACGTCAATTATTAAAAATATCTCATATTATCCCGTTGCAACGCACGGGCATTTAGCTAGTATGAATTAAATACAAGTTACCGCAAGGAGGAAGCATTGGATATGAGATAGATATGTGATAATCCAATTGATTGGCTTGAGAAATAAAACCATGAAGATCCCTTAATTCTTCAAAAATAGCCAAGTCACCAATGTCCTCCACAAACACCTATTGATCAAGTTGAATCTTGTTGGTCCCCAAAAGTTGGGTCCTAAGAGGTTAGTCACAATCGGCTTGGGAACCCAAATGGTGCTTTTCTTGACACCACTTTGAGCTCCCACATATTTGGCAAACACATTGCCAATTCTATCCTTCCCACGAGAATAAGCATCATCAACTATAATAGGGTTGGATACGGTACCGTTAGTGCATGAAGAAGCAAAAATGACCTTTGCCACGGCAAAGGTAGCAACACCGATTCTTCTTCTTCTTAATAGGCTCCTCAACTTGACGAGCATTGGCTTGAGTCTTCTTAGGAGGTGGCCTTTGTTCAACACTGTCGGGAATAGGCCCAGGAACCGGGCGTATCTCACGGGGTAAGAATCGAGCAAGGGGCTGAACACGGAGTCAAACAACCTCTAACGTTCCACGGCGACGGTGCTCGTCGGGCTCGTCGGAGGGGAACACTGCAGAGGGGGACGCACAGTATTACCCAGGTTCAGGGCCCTCTTGTGGAGGTAAAACCCTACGTCCTGCTTGGCTGTATTGCTTGTAGAGGTTTTTCAGTACGGGAGAGCCTGTGGAGCTCGAGGTGGCTACAATGGCTAAAAACCCTAACTGAACCAGGGGGTGAACTTAGATCTAAAGCCCAACCGGAATCGAACCCTTGGCATGGGAGTGCCCTCCCTCCTTTTATAGTCGTCTTGGTCCTCTTCCGCCCAAACATTTGGGCGGGAAGGGTTGCCACATCCCGACGGAGGAGGAGGCACGGTGCACCATAAAGGTGAAGTCCACCATAAAGGTAGAGCCCATGGACGCGGTCCACGGCAGGGGAGCAGCGTCACCAAGCTGAAAAGAGGCACCGTCCAGCCGGGACGGTGGGCTGGCGCAGCAGAGTGGAACGGGTCCCGCGGTGACGTCGCCGTTGGAGCGTAGCTGCAGGCGGTTCTCCTTATCACCAAAGTGGCAAGCCTCGTTGTCCGCTTTGCTTGGTGCCGCTTTGTTGACCCCTTTATTCATCAGAACGGCAACTGGGGCGCTGGCGTCATCGCGCTTTGGCGCGCCAGTGACTCTGCGGGAAGCGCAGAGCCCATGTGCGCTCTGCCGCGGAGGCAGAGCTGGCTTCGAGAGGAAGGAAGCCTCCCGAGGCGAAAAAAGCCTCGGCAAGCTTCGCGGCTTAGTCCTTAGCCGAAATCCTGGTGGCGCCTTGAGGCGCCTTCTTGTGGAGAGATCCCCTGTCGAGACTCGACAGGCTTGGAGAGCCTCTACAGGCTGAGAGCCTGGTCCTTAGCGGAAATCAGACCGAAGAGTCCCTTGGGCCTTGGCAGGCCGGCCCGTGGTACCCTGGTTTTCACTGTGCCGACAAACACGTGGTTGAGCACAAGTTTGAACAAGAGGCCGCTTCCCTAGTTGCTTCTCACTAAGAGGCTTCTTCTTCCTCATTGGGCAATCACGAACATGGTGCCCTTCTAGCTTGCACTTGAAGCAAGTGATCTTGGCCGGATTCTTGACTTGAACTTGGCCCTTATTCTTCTTCTCAACCTTGGACTTGATCTTGTTGTTGGAGTTGAATCCAAGTCCACTCTTGTCATTGGGGGATTGTTGCACACTCAACATGCTGTCAAGTGCACGCTTCCCTTCATGACGCTTTTCCAATCATTTCTTCATAGAATTGGCTTGGCCTTGAGCTCTCCTCTTTTCTCTACATGGTTAGTGACAACACAAGTACTAGAGGAGGTAGATGCATCATTGTTAGAGCAACAAGGCAAAGCAAGTAATTCATCACATGATGTACCAACATTCTTAGTGGATGAACTACTAGGACTAGCACATGGCAATATAGCATTGTTAATTAAGGTTGTGCTAATATCCACATGAGGCTCACTTGATGTTATTTGTAGTGATGGCCTCATGAGCTAACTTAAGACAAGCATAGGATGCTAGAAGATCATCATTGGAGCTAATAGTTTTTATGATTTTCTTCCAACTGCCTATACTTGCTAGTTAGCAACTCAAGTTGAGCCCTTAGCTCAACATTCTCCTTCAAAGTAGATGCTTCACAAGAAATTGAGTTAGTAGCACAAGCATCATTGATCTTAGGGATGGAAGAAGAAATCTTAGCAAGATCTTCATTTAATTTAGCATTTCATTTTTCGTGACCTTATATTTAGCAATGGCATGGTCACATTCTTTAATGATTTTAGCAATTATTTCATTATGAGACTCCTCGATAGAATCTAGTTTCTCTCAGAGAAGCACGAGTCTCTTGCTCTTCCACAAGAGCATCTTCTAACGATGCTTTTTTCCATAGCATCATCTCTTTCGATCTTACCCTTTTCTTCAAGGCTTGCTTCCAAGGCCTCAATAGTTTCCCCACGCTCAATAAGAGTGCTCATGATTTCAAAGAGGTTAGCTTGGGCACTTTTATTACTAGGAAGGGCTTTAAGAATCATTAGACCTTTATTTTGAGAAGGGCATTAACTTTTTCCATATCATCTTCTTCATCATTATTATCATTATTATCATCATGTCATTACTAGAAGAAGATTTAGCCATAAGACAATGAGTGATGGATGAAGAAGAATAATTGATGTTTGAACTACTCAAGTTCAAATCTTGTTCCACAATTAATTTGGTTTCCTCTACATTAACATTCATGCAAGAGTTAGAGGGAACACAAGCATTTTTATCATTGGAACAAGATAAAGCAAGCATATCATCATTAGATTTATCTAAGCAATTTTGGATGATATACAAGGACTATCAACACTAGCATGTATGACAATAGGAGTGCTAGAAGAGTTTAAGTCCAAAGATGAGGCATTGCAACAAGCTAGAGATAAAAGATTATCAAAGAATAGCTCACTATCAATATTGCAAGACCTATCACTACCCACCATTACATTGGATTGTGGCTTACCACATTTTGATGAAGTAGACGAAGACGAGAGCTCGTCACGGCCGGAGGTGGAGGGAGAGCAATCATCCTCAATAGAATTGGACACTCCATATTTATCTTGAAGCTTGGTCCATAGCTCATGAGCATCCCGGAGAGGCATGATTGACTCAAACACAACTACACTCACAAACTTGCAAAACTCGTTAGATGCTAGAGCATCTAGATATAAGTTTTTCCCATCCTCTAAAGTCGTACTTTCGTAGTCCTTTGGAGGAGAAAAACCTATATCTAAGATCCGCTCAATATCGGGGTCCAAGACCCGTAAGTGACTAAGCATATGAGTTTTCCAAACATTAAAATTTGTGCCATTAAATCTAAACAAGGAATTGTGCACTAAATCCCTAGACGACATCTTTACTCTCTAGGCGGTAAAGCCAAACAAGAGAGACGAGGCTCTGATACCAATTGAAAGAACAAACAATGCCCGGATGTCGCCTAGAGGGGGGGGGGTGAATAGGCGATTAAAACTTTTTCTAATTAGGGGCTTGATAATTGCGGAATAAAACTATGTGTTTAAATTAACAAGCCAACAACCTAATTACTAGGCTCACCTATGTGCACCAACAACTTATGCTAAGCAAGACAAGCAACAAGGTGATAGCAAGAAATAAACTTCAAGCACGAAGGCTATCACAATGTAAAGTGCATAAGTAAAAGCTCGGGTATAGAAATAACCGAGACACGCGGAGACGAGGATGTATTCCCGAGTTCCTCCTTGTTAAGGGAGTACGTCTCGTTGGAGGGGTGTGAGCTCGCCACAAGAGGCCTACTCAAGATGCCACAAAGGCCTCACCCTATTCTCCGATGAACCTCACCCAAGGGATTGGTTCACCTTCCACTATCAGAATCCTTCGAGGCGGATTCCGGAGCCCTTTTACACCATTCTTGGGGCCACACCCACAACTCAATTGGGGGCTCCCAAACTCGTGCCGAAGCTTCACAACTCGAAGTCTTCGCGGCACCTCCAAACCGTCTAGGGTACACAATGCACCCAAGAGGCACAAAGCTCTTAGGAACACAATGCACCCAAGAGTAACAAGCTTCTCAACGTCGATCCTCACGTATCACCGTAGGGAGAGCAACCCGATGCAACTAATGCAAGAGGCAAGAACACACGAAGTGGTCAAGTCCTTCACTCTCAAATTCCAACCAAGCAACAAATGCTATGGAGGGAATAAGAGAGAAAGAACAAAGGGGATGAGCATAAAGCAACCCCAAAATCAAGATCCACAAGTTTCCCTCACTTAGAGGGGATTTTGATTGGTTGAATGGTAGATCTAGATTTCCTCTCTTGAAACCCTAAATTTGGGCAAGAATCATTGGAGGGGAAGAGAGAAATCAAGCTCACATGGATTAGAGCAAAGGGGAAGGGCAAGAACAAGTGAGCAAGGTCAGCAAGCAGGTTTTGGGGAGGGAGGAGGCTTTTTATAGCCTCCCCCAAAAACTAGCCGTTGGGGCCTTTTCAGGCCGGAGACTCCGGTCTGGCCGGGCAAGTGGAGGGCCGGAGATTCCGGTCATTGGGGCCGGAGACTCCGGGCACCCTCCGGGGATGCTCCGGACTACCAACAGAGCGGCACCACACAGGAGCAAAACAGCCGGAAAAAGCACAGGGCCGGAGATTCCGGGTCCCTTGGGCCGGAGACTCCATCGGGGCCGGAGACTCCGCCCCATCTCCAGGGTACCTCCGGACTGAGACCAGAGACGCACCACACAAGTCCATTCGGCAGCGAAAAAACAGGGGCCGGAGACTCCGGGTCCTCTGGACCGGAGACCCCGGTGGGACCGGAGACTCCGGACCATCTCCGGGGTAGATCCACACATAAAAGCATAACTCCATAACTTTTGCAAATGAACTCCATTTTCGATAATCTTGGACCCGTTGGAATCGTCACAATGAGCACAACAAGATTATGCAGAGAAACATCATAGTCCAACAATAAATTATAAAACCAAATGGGGAAAGTTTGAAAGCTCTTTTTCGCAAACCGAAAAACCGTTTCTTTTGCAATTGAAGTCCGAAAGAGGTAAAACCAATTTTGTCGGAAAGAGGACAACAAAAGCAACCTTTGAAAAAGGTAAAAAAGCAATGGAGATTTTGCAACGAGATGGAAGATATAAATCTTCCGCACGGATGAACCGGTAAAATCTCCAATACCGAAAAGCACAAAAGAAGACGCAAATGCAAACCGTTTTCGGTGACCTTGGCTTTGTCATGACAAGCATGACAAGCACCAAGACCACACCACGATAAGATCCAAATATTTCGGTGACCTTGGCTTTGTCATGACAAGCATGACAAGCACCAAGACCACACCACGATAAGATCCAAATAAGAACCAATAAAGATGATTGCATGGATGCAAAGGTTTGAGCTCTCCACGAACGATACGATCACGATACTCGGTCGAGAGCCCCTCTTGATAGTATGGCTATCTATCATATAACCCAGTCTCTCACTAGACATCATGAGACCGGTAAAATAAAAGCCCTATCAAGATCATACCTTTGCCTTGCGCATTAATCCACTTGAGGTCGATGGAGACGATCTTCATCTCCTCAAGGCGAACCTCTTCGGCATATCTTCACTTGGCCTTTATCTTGATGACGAATACCTTGGCCTTGATCAACAAATGAACTTCTTCCCTTAACCTTGACTCCAACAAATGGAGACAAGCAAGCTAATGGACACCTACAAATATAGCTCAATGCAAATATTAGTCCATCGAGATTGTCATTAATTACCAAAACTATGCATGGGGGCAACCATGCACTTTCAGAGGATGTATTCCCGAGTTCCTCCTTGTTAAGGGAGTATGTCTCGTTGGAGGGGTGTGAGCTCGCCACAAGAGGCCTACTCAAGATGCCACAAAATCCTCACCCTATTCTCCAATGAACCGCACCCAAGGGTTTGGTTCACTTCCACTATCGGAATCCTTCGAGGCGGATTCCGGAGCCCTTTACAAACTTCTCTTGGGGCACACACCCACAACTCAATTGGGGGCTCCCAAACTCGTGCCGAAGCTCCACAAGCCGAAGTCTTCACGGCACCTCCAAACCGTCTAGGGTACACGATGCACCCAAGAGGCAAAAAGCTCTTGGGAACACAATGCACCCAAGAGTAACAAGCTCTTCAACCTTCACTTTCCACGAATCTTCATGGGGAGAGCAACCCGATGCAACAAATGCAAAAGGCAAGAACACACAAAATGGTCAAATCCTTCACTCTCAAATTCCAACCAAGCAACAAATGCTTTGGGGGAATAAGAGAGGAAGAACAAGGGGGAGAACCACAAAAGAACTCCAAGAACTAGATCCACTAGGTTCCCCTCACTTAGAGGAGATTTTGATTGGTGGAAAGGTAGATCTAGATCTCCTCTCTTGAATCCCTAAGTTTGGGCAAGAATCATTGGAGGGATTTGGAGAGGGCAAGGTTTTCCAAGGTCAACAATGGAGGGAGAGAGAGTGAAATTCGTGCAGCCAAAAACCTTGGGGCAAATGGGGAAGAAGGGGGCCTTTTATAGGTCCCCTGAAAAACTAGCCGTTGGAGGCCACTTAGACCGGAGACTCTGGCCTGAGTGCACCGGAGACTCCGGCCAGGGCCGGAGATTCCGGCCTGCCTCCGGCCTACTTCCGGACAGGTGCCAGAGACGCACCACACTTTTGCGGAGAGGAAGGCACACCGGAGACTCCGGTCATCAGGGCCGGAGATTCCGGCCAGACCGAATACTCCGGGGTTTCTCCGGGGTGCCTCCGGACACAGTCCAGGAGCGCACCACACAAAAACCATTCGGCAGCGAAAAACAGGGGGGCGGAGACTCCGGGTCCTCTGGACCGGAGACTCCGGTGTGACCGGAGACTCCGGACCATCTCCGGGGTAGATCCAACAGCAAATCCAAAGCCCCATAACTTTTGCGAATGAACTCCGTTTTCGACAATCTTGGACTCGTTGGAATCGTCACAACGAGCACAACAAGATTATGCAGAGAAACATCATAGTCCAACAAGATATTATAGAACCAAATGGGGAGAGTTTAAAAGCTCTTTTTCGCAAACCGAAAAGCCATTTCTTTTGCAATTGAAGTCCGAAAGAAGCAAAACCAATTTTGTTGGAAAGAGGACGACAAATGCAACCTTTGAAAATGGAAAACTAGCAAAGGGGATTTTGCAAAGGGTTGGAAAGGTGAAACCTTCCAAAAGGATGAAACGGCAAAATCTCCAATACCGAAAATTCAAATGAAGACGCATAAGCAAACCGTTTTTGGTGACCTTAGCCTTGTCATGACGAGCACGACAAGCACCAAGACCACACCACGATAAGAGTCAAATAAGAACCGACAAAGATGATTTCAAAGATGCAAGGATGCAAAGGGTTGAGCTCTCCACGAACGATACGATCAAGATACTCGGTCGAGAGCCCCTATTGATAGTACGGTTATCTATCCTATAACCCGGTCTCTCAACTAATATCATGAGACCGGTAAAATAAAAGCCCTATCAAGATCATACCTTTGCCTTGCGCATTAATCCACTTGAGGTCAATGAAGACGATCTTCTTCTCCTCAAGACGCACCAACTTCCTCGATTGCGCTTCGCTTGATGAAGATTCACATGGCTCCCCCATACACCAAGATGGGAGAAGCATCTCTTCGGCATATCTTCACTTGGCCTTTATCTTGATGACGAACACCTTGGCCTTGATCAACAAATGATCTTCTTCCCTTAACCTTGACTCCAACACATGGAGAACAAGCAAGACCTTGACTCCAACAAATGGAGACAAGCAAGCTAATGGACACCTACAAATAGCTCAATGCAAATATTAGTCCATAGAGATTGTCATTAATTACCAAAACTATGCATGGGGGCAACCATGCACTTTCACTCGGGTCCTAGGCGACACTAGCAGAACAAAACGCCACGATTGGCCTTCCGCCGGTGTCTTATCTTTATTAATTATTCCCATCGCAACAGAAAATAAAGATTACCATTTTAGTTGAGCCTATCTATCATAACAACTAGACTAGATAAGAGACAACAGGACTCAAGCAAAACACCTAAGCATGCACTAGGACTCGCAAGGATCACAAGGTAAACAAACAACAGGTAAATAGGATGTGGAGGTGGGGCTATATCATTGCTGCAAGGTAAACATGCAAATAGGATCGAGACACAAGCATCGTGACATAAGGCTAGCAAGGAACAAAAGATAGGACGAGTAAGAGACAGAAAACAAGCAAAGATAGCAAGTGAGTATCACTTGCCTGCAATCCGGTAGAGGTAGCAGAACCTGTCGTTGCTCACATCAACTCAACGTCCTATTCCCGAAGAAGCAACGAACTCTGGACAACGGAAAGGATGCATTTTACTCTACGGCAAAAGAAGCGGCATGTTGATGACATGATGCATGACAAATTAAATGCAATCCAATTTTATTTCCTAACACATGGAAAAGCATTTTAAATGGGATCGGTGCACAATATAGATGCACCGGACAAATCCCATAATTAAAGTTGGATTAATTCGACTAAATGGATAAAGGTGCAATGTTAATTAATGATGCATGATTTTATAAGATACGCATATATATGGTATAGGGTTAGGGTTGGGGTCACACATCGGGTTCGGGGAAACTTCGAATCAGAGAGGAAGTAGTCGAAGTAGTTGTCCGGTTTGAAGTAGTCGAGGTAGTCGACGTCGTGGAAGGAGTCGTTCTCGGGGCGTCATCATGGCGGACCTTGGCGTTCCGGGCATCGAGTCTTCGGGGTTCACGGTGGTCGGGGTTCGGGCATCGGAGAACTCGGCGGGTTCCGGTCGGGGTAGACCTTGACGTATCCGTCTTCGTCACGGAGCACTTGGCACGGTCATCGGTCACGAACGGAGTTCACGACGTCGGTCTTCGCCTTCACGACGGGAAACGGGGATCGGGAAACACGTCACGGAGGCATCATCGGAACGGAGAACTTGGCGTCGGGATCGGGCTTCACGTCGGGAAACATCGGGGAACTCCGGGCTTCACGGTGCCGGGGATCGGGAACGGGACGGAAACGGGAAACTTTCCCGTCGGGAAAGGAATCGGGGAACCACGTCGGGAACGGAGGCGGGCATCGGGAAGCACACGGAGACGGCAGCGGGCACGCACGGGCACACGGGCATTTCATCAAACACATGGTGGGCGGCCGAGACGAGGAGGCACTGGGGCTGGGCAGCGAAGACGAGCGGCCGGCCGGCAGAGGAGCAACCAGCTCGGGCCGAAGGTAGAGAAGGCGGCCGGCGGCGGTTCTGGCCGGAACGGGAAGGAGAGGAGGTGGTGGTGGAGAGGACACGGGAGGAAAGGAAGAGGGGAAGAGGATGGCGGCCATGGGAGGCGGGGCAGGAGGTGGCCACGGGAGGAGGGAGGCCGGACGCAGGGGAATAGAGGGTGGCGAGGTGGAGGAGATGGGGAGGCGGCCGTTCTTGGGAGAAGGAGGTTGCCGGCTTGGAGGGAGGTGGCGGCAAGGAGAAGAGGGCGCGAGGAGAGGGGAAGACGGGGGTCGAGGGGCGGCGGCCACCGTTGGGAGGAGGCGACGGAGGATGCGGGAGGTCGGAGCTGAGGGCGGCGCACGGGGATGAGCGGGGAGGCGTGGCTTGGGGAAGGGAGCAAGGGCGCGGGGTGGCTCGGGAGGGGCCGGAGTGGAGGGAGAGAGGGTGGCGGTGTGGCTGGCCAGGCCGAAGGAGGGTGGAGGTGGGAGCTGGCGCGGTGGAGGCGGGGTGGCGTGCGTGCGGGTGGCGGAGGTGAGGTGATCAGGTGAGGAGAGGTAGGAGACGATCATGGGAAGGAGAGTAAAAGGAAGGAAATAAAAGGAAGAAAAGAAAAAGGAAAAGGAAGAGAGGAGAGAGAGGGGGAAAAGGAAAAAAAGGAAGGGGTGGAAGGACGAATTTGCAAAAACAGAAAAAGAGGGGAGGGTGGCTGCAAGATACCAGTGGGTGGGAAAGGAAAAATGCATGGAGGCTGGCTAGGGTTTTGGTCTAGGGTTTGCTTTGCTGGGCTTTTGGGCCTAGCTAGCTGGGCTGCTCTCTCTCCCTAACTCCAAAACATTTTATTTTTCTTTTGCAAAACAATTTTTGCAAATGATTTAGAAAACAGAGACGAACATCTCGATAAAACTTTTTCGTCAATTTTAGCAAAAATAAAATAGGGTTTAATAAAATTAATTTTTGTTGCCAAAATATGCGATGCGCATGAGGCTGATGTCATGATGATGCAAAAAGCAAAACAAACAAAAAACTAATTTGGGGAAAACCCCGGGACATTACATCTGCATCCTTCATGACAGGCATGCAGGTATACTCAGTGCGATTAAGGCACCGACAAATCCTAGGCCTGAGGAAGAAACTCCATGGCTGGACTTGCAGAGCTGTTGGTGCATGCGTCATTTGGGGGCAATTTTTTTTCACAGTTCAGACATAAGAACCTTATGAATTTATTCAAAAACTGTGCAAGCAAACCAAGAATGGAAGTACAATGTTATCCGTGGGTATTTGAATGACTTTACTAAGGAACATGCAAGATTGAGGAGACAGGCACAAGAGGTAGCTGTAGCAGCACATGCAGCTGCAGTGGCTTCACAGCAATCAACGGAAGCAATACCACTAATATCGGATCCTGTTGGGCTTTGTGACTTGCCAGGATTTGACGCACCCGGTACAAGGAGAAAGGTTGGGAGACGGATTAAAACTTTGATCAGTGGATAGAGCACGAGCCTTTGGAGGTGGTCTTTGCTTCACAACACACATGGAGCTAGGTACGACGTCATGACTACAAACCTGGCTGAAACATATAACTTTGTGCTGAGAGGAAGCAGGGCTTTACCACTGACTGCCATTGTCGAGGGTATTTTCCGTGGCACGTTGAATTATTTTAGAGATAGACGGCAGAAAAGCTCACACGCATATGATAAACAACCCAAACACACCTTACCGTGACACGATTATGAAGTACATGGATAATAAGATGGAAAAAGCTAGGACACACACATGTGTCGCCATTGGAAATGCAGAAAGGAGGTTTGAGGTGCGTTTACCTACTGACAAGTTTGGCTGTGGAAATGAGTTGAGGACGCATGAGGTGAAAATTGGTCTTGAACAACAGCCAACGTGTGAGTGCACTTGCAACAAACCAAAGTTGCTTCACCTGCCTTGCTCACATGTTCTTGCTGCTTGCGGACAGTTAGGCCTGGATGCAATCTCGTTGTTTCTCCTGACCAGCCTGGAAGTTCGGCGTGGCAGCAGACGCAACACAATCTTACGTTGAGCTTCCAATTTCGGCCACAACCACAGACCACATGGTATGTATATATATGTATACTATTTTCCCATAAAAACGAAGTGAATACTTAAGTTAGTGCGATGCAGGTGCTTTCATGTCCGGGCAACCGTCGTCTATGTCCGGATCCGCGTGGGGGAGTGATCAGGAAGGCGGAAACCAGATGGACGAGATCAACACTTGGATGAACCTGTATGCGACCCCTCCACCTTACAGCACGCAGCAAACACAGGTCACACCCCCACCGCAGCCGACGCAGCCCACGCAGGAGCAGCAGTTTAACGAGGACGGTACCCCTGTTCGTCAACCTCGGACAGTAAATAGGTACGGATGGCCGACACCCGAAGATCCACCGGCGCGTCGTGGCAGACGGAGGTAGCGAGACCTATCTCTATGACTAGAGATATTACTATCTAGCTATGTACGAGACATCATATTTGTGTGAGACATATTCCTATCTATGTATGAGACACTATATTTGTATGAGACATAATCCTATCTATGTACGAGACACTATATTTGTATGAGACATATTCCTATCTATGTATGATCAGACAATGCTTCGGACGTTTATTAAGAAACGGCGATATTACAACTTTTGCATTAAAAACAAGCTTAAATGAACAGCTAGATCTGAAATTAAGATACATGCGATAATTAAAATAAATTTCATCTCCCGTCCACGCATCCTCCTGCCTCCGTCGATGGGCCACTCTTACCCTTCGACGATGCCGCTCTCTTGCCCTTCGACGCTGCCGCTCTCTTGGCTGTGATGCTAGGCATGAAGTTGTCATCATCGTCCTCGCATCCTCCTGCCTCCGTCGATGGGCCACTCTCGCCCTTCGACGATGCCACTCTCTTGGCGGTGATGCTAGGCATGAAGATGTCATCATCGTCCTCGCTCTCCTCCGCCCATGAAAACGGATGATCTGCTAACCAATTGATGAACTTCTCGTCCCTAGTTCTTTGCTTCACCTTCTTCCACCTTTCATGCATCCTGATAAGTTCCTGTCGTATTTTCTGTGGAGTCCTATGAGCCCAATAATGTTTCCTCCATAATGTCGCGTCTATCTCAGTGAGTAAACTATCACTACTAATGAGTTCCTCCATGGAACTAATTTATTGTCTACCCTAAACTCGGCAGCACACTTCACAAGTCGCTCAGACTCGTGTGGAAGAAAGCTACAGTAAGGAGGAAAACCCGACATCGATGAGCGAATTCGCTAGACTGCTTATCCACCTGACTGAGCAACAGCTTTTATAGCCTGGGAAGAGAAGAAAATGGCGGGAGAAAATGGCGGGAAGAGAAAGGGCGGGAGAAAATGGCGGGAACGAGAATGGCGGGAGAAAATTACGGGAACGAGGAAGGGCGGGAGAAAATGGCGGGAACGAGAAAGGGCGGGAGAAAAAAGGCGGGATAATCGGTGGCGGAAAATCTGGGCGGGACAACATATTTTTCATATGTTTTATTTACCATCTAAAACTGAAATGGAGATACAAATAAATATAGGTAAAGGTATACAAAGAAACGGAGGCAGGGCGGGAAACGCATGCAACAGTCGGCGTGGCTGTAGCCGAAAGCTACTAATCGGCTTGGACCAGGCCGATAAGCCTAATCGGCATAGACAAAGCCGACCAGGCCTGGCACGGGTCTGCCAGCAGCGTGGCAGGCCGACGAGCTCGTCGGCTTCGTCGACGCCGACAGGACCTGCTCGGCCTCCGCAACGCCGATAGGAGCTGGTCGGCTTCCCAAACGCTGAGGCTGTATTTTTACAAACGCATATTATTTCTGAAAAAGAGTTAAAAAAACGTATATTTAAAATTTTTGAGCCGATACCAGCTTCTAGCACCGAAGCGCTGCTGTGGTGCCACATCATTTCGAAGACGTTCTCTTCCTCGAGGCCGAGACCTCAAACTGTGCCCACGGCGTAATACCACCATCCACAACGTTGGCACCAGGTCGTCCGCTTCAATACCGTCACTGGGTTGCCAGAGGTGCCTTGTTGAATTCAAACGGACCGTCACCGTTTACAATCGCTTGAGTGCTTGACTAAACTTACAAATAGTAACAAACCGGGATAGTAAAGTACAATTCAAACACCCTCAACTTCACAAAGAAACTCAGAATAACTAATGTCAATAATTTGTCAAAAGTAACGACGCTACATCTCATGCATGATTCATCACGATTACGCACTACATTTGGAGAAACACCATCCATACAGAATCTTAAACACGGCTACAATGGACTGAAGCAAGATCGAGCTGCAATGGTAATGTTGTTTGCAACTTGGTGAGTCATCATCAGCTCGCTGTCGCTGCTTCATTGTTGTCTTTACCGCTTCTCTTCCGCTTCCTAACCCTCTTCTTTGCCTCGCCATTAGACTTATTATCCTGCAGGACAAATGTTCACGTCAGTGAGTCATCAGTTCATCACGGATCACACACCTCGATACGTCGATATAACAGAAATCATGAACTATGGCAAACAAAAATACAGTGGTGCGCCTCACTGCCTAAGGGCCTAACCAAGAATAATCTAACATGACCTCTTATCCATCTTACACTTAGTTAGACAAGTCAGGAAATTCCAAGTCCGGGCTTGCTTTTACAACATGGAAACAGATGCGTATAATGAGCATGTCCTGGGTATTACATACAGCTTACAGATGTAAATCACAAACGATAATTACCTGGTTTTCAGCAGCTGATGGTTGGGGCTTTGGTTTCCTTTTCTTGCAGGAGAGTGGGTTCGGGCCCTACAGAAGGACACACCTCAGCATTTCGTACAAAGAACATAGATACAGTTGGGAACTCAAAATGTTGATGGTGCTAACTTGATAATGATCGAATAATATACATGCTCATACAAGAAATATCCTAAAAAAGAAATAACTGTAAATATAACCTTTGCTCTGTTCCTTTTAAACTTGCTTTTCTCTGCCACTCCGGGTGCATCGCCAGATGGCTTTCCTTCTGATGATGCCTTCAATAGCTTCTTAAATTCTGTTTTTTCCATATGTATACGCTTCTCCTCATCTAACTGAGCAAACTGACGCTGCTGCACTGAGGGTTGCTCAATAAACAAGGAGTTCTTCAGACCATATATCACAGGAACACCAGGAACCTACATCCAAGCAAAAAAATATTTATAAGCACATTGTTGCAGATGGTCTGAATATGGTTTAATACATTCTATATTCTGCCATTTCTGTTCAGTTAGCTGTTATGAGATTTACAAAAATAAAGGTAGAATGTTACAGCAGGCGAATCTTCATACCTCCCGTAATCTTTCCCGGAGATCAGAATCCTGGGTGGCAACGAAGTAGTGCTCCGGATTCTTATCACCAACCAGTGACATAATACAATCCACTGCAGTGACCACTTTGTCATGTCCGCAACTGAAACAAAGTCACAGAACAAACAATCATCAGTGCCTCCGCCTCGAGCTCATCAAGTCATAAAACTGTAAGAACTATCCTGACTGAATGTGGTAGTACTGCAATACTGACTACAATCAAACTGATATAAAGAAACCAATGTGATCCGAATCGAGTAAATTATTTGCTGGCTGGAAATGAAGTTCCATGGTTGGGGAATGGCACCAAAGTAACCAGTGCCAGGTTACAGATACAGGTATAGCAGGGGTGTGTGGAGTGATAATCATCAGTTTATACTGTATCTAGGTTTTCAGATAGCCCAAAACCAAATTGCCTCTAATTCTGTCAGGTAACTAAACATGCCAGGACGAAGTGATTCACAATTGAAATTGCATCAACGACCAAATGCATCCATAGATTAGAATGGTGAGAAGAGAAGAGGAGGAGGGGGAACCTGGCCGTTTCGAGGAGCTGGGCGGCGTCGAAGTCCTCGGCGTGGGACTTGCCGAGGCGCCTGAGCTCGGCGAGGACGCACTTGGAGGTGAAGAGCGGGGTGGACCTGGAGGCCGAGAGGAGCTCGCGGAGGGCGTCGTCGGCGGGGAGGAGGCGGTGGACGAGGAGGTGGTGGACGAAGGTGCCGTCGACGAGCACCTTGTAGGGCTCGCGGAAGCCGAAGCAGGTCGAGTAGAACTTGACCGCCTTCCGGTGCCTCGACCGCTTCTTCACCCTCATCGCGGGCAGACGGCGGCGGCGGCGGCGGTGGCGCTGGCGTGTCTAGTGGAGAGGCGGCGTCGTGGGGTTTTGGACTCGTCACGCCTCTGCGTTATGGGCCTGTACGGGCCGCACAAAATTTATGGTCATGTCCTGTTCGGTTGTGAGAACTACGGTCAGAGGCGCGCCTATAGCTGGCCATCTGGGCGGCCTGGCCCGGCACGACACGCGCCGTGAATAAAAAGGCCGCTGAAACATTGTAGTCGACCTATTCGATCGTCACGAGGGTGCACCTACGCGAACGGAACCCGATGCACCTACGTGAGCTTGCCACGTGGCAACTGTGGACACACGCGTCTGTGCCCGTGTACGAAGTCTCCTCAGGCCGCACGTTTACATGCGCGCTACGGTCGCACGTACAAAGCCCCTCGGATGTGTACGTTTCCATGCGGCCGGCCGCGCGTACTGCCTGCTCTGCGTACAAAGTTCGCTCGCGCTGTATTTCCACGCGATGGCCTCCGCAGATCGTACATTTCCATGCGCGAAGCTCTTCTGTTATTATCTCGAATGTACAAACTACACATATCTAAATGTACAGAAATAAACATATAAATAAATTAAATTGCATCCGCGCGCGATGTACAGCCTAAACACATCCGCGTTGTTCCTGGTCGGACGGAACCATAAACAAATTAAATCTAAATCTCTCTTGCATATCGATATATGAGTTGGTTTACATGTCACCCCCACCCTAAATCCTAAGTTATACATATAAGTTACAAGTTTTTCATGATCTAGCGGCTCGGCTTCGTCGCCCGTCGCCGCTACCACGGCGTACGGGCGGACTCAGCCTCGGGACGTTAGGGTACGGATGCTTCATCGCTCGTCGACGCTATCGCGTCAACGGCGACGAATCCTCCGTACCCTAACGCCTACGCTAACGCGTTGCATATTGTCCGTTACATGACAACGTTCGTTAGAAACATGGATGTACAGAGTTTTCAGAGCAAAAAATACAGATTATAGCGAGCAGTATGTACACATATGTTGTTACTGGATGTACACTCACGTTGCTACTGGATGTACAAAATTTGAAAATATACAAACTGAAAGTGTACAAAACTGAAAATGTACAACCACGTGCTACCGAATGTACAGAAAACTGGAAATGTACAAATTTAAAGTTGTACAAACTGGAGATGTACAAAATCTAGAAATGTACAACCACGTGCTACCGGATGTACAACCACGTGCTACCGAATGTACAAAAAAAAAGTTTCTCGAAACCTATCAACATGGGATCTAGTTTTGAAGATCTCGACGCGAGGATCTCAAATATGAAAACGGTTCGTAATTTGGATCAACGGTTCTAGAGATATTTCATTAAAAAAAAACGAATCTAAAATAAATGCGTTCCACCCATCCGTCCTCCATCCGGTGGGATGAAAAAATCCCACCAAAACTCTCTAGTATTGCCACTTGTCACGCATGGAAACACCCACGGGGAACGAGCGAGGAGAAGGTGACACTTGGCGCGAGGAGAGCGGAGGAAAAGTTCCCTTTGCAAAGGGTTCCCTTTTTCTAACGATTGCCTCGTCATGAACATTCCCCTAAGTACTCGTCGACAAGAGGATTTTTGGGCTTGGCACTACGATCGGAAGAGCATTTTCTCGGTCCGGTCGGCTTATCGCATGCTTGTTCAGACTAAAAGAAGTACGAAACTACGAACAGCATGGCTTGAGGGGAACTACACCCCTCAGTGGTTTCAAAAAAATTGCTGGTAATAGAAACTTTACCTGGCAATGGGTTCCTCCATTAGGTAGGTCAGGAGGCATCCTATTAGGTGCAGACCTTGACTTGTTTGATTTGATTGAGCACGAGTGTGGAAAGCATTTTATCAGGATGTTACTTAGAGACAAGAACTCAAAATTAAAATGGCATTTGGTAGTGATATATGGTCCTGCCCAGCCAGAAAAGAAAGAAAGTTTCCTAGTCGAACTTGCATATATTTGCAATAAATGTACTGGGGCATGTATGTTTGGAGGTGATTTCAATATCATTCGCAAAACAGAAGAAAAAAATTAGCCTTGTGTGCTTCCCAAATGGAGTCATCTTTTTAATTCCATAATTGACATTAATGGATTAAAAGAGCTAAGTCTGAATGGAAGAAAATACAGTTGGGCAAATAATCTGCCAGACCCCACCTTTGAGAAACTAGATAGAATTCTGGTCTCTCCAGAGTGGAATCTGGCTTATCCTTTGGCAACAGTCACTTGGATGACCAGAGAAATTTCTGATCATGTTCCTTTGCTGTTGGCAAGTGGTTCGTCCCCTCCTCACTGTAACTTATTTAGATATGAGACTTGCTGGGAGGAGAGAGAGGGATTTGTGGAAATTGTCACCAATAGCTGGGTTGCTACAACTTACTGTAAACATGATGTGGATAAATGGCAGGAGAAGTTTAGGAGACTAAGGAGATATCTTAAAGGGTGGCACATAAATTTAGAAGGTGTGTATAGGAAAGAAAAGCAAAACTTGATTAGAAAATTAGATGAGCTAGACAAAAAAGCAGAGAACATAACTCTGACAGTGCAGGAAAAAGAGATGCAGATCGATTGGCAGAAAAATCTGAAGAAACTGATGAGAGATGAGGAGCTGAAATGGAGGCAAAGAGCAAAGGAAAAAGATCTGAAGGAAGGTGATGGAAATACGAAATACTTTCACTTGAAAGCGAGTGGGAGAAAGAAAAAGAATAAGATTACAATGCTCAAATATAATGGGTAGGAAGTCATCGGTGATGATGACTTGATCAAACATGCCACAAAATACTACAGGAAGCTGTGTTGGCCCCTCTGATATTACTAATCTCCGGTTGGATAATGTGGAAGGGACGCAGCTATCGGACGAGGACAGAACTTTCTTGACTAAGAGCTTTAGTCTAGAGGAAATCAAGGAAGTGGTTCTTGATTTAAAACATAACAGGGCGGCGGGGCCAGATGGTTTTCCTTCTGAATTTTATCAGAAGTTTTGGGAATATATCAAGTATGACCTGAAAGAGCTATTCGATGCCTTTCATAAAGGAAAACTTGATATAGAGAGGTTAAATCATGGGGTTATTACTTTGATACCTAAGGTACCTGATTCTGATAAAATTCAGCAATTTAGACCCATATGTTTGCTCAATGTCAGTTATAAAATACTGACAAAAGTGTTAGCTAACAGATTGGGCAGAGTGATTCATAAAATTATTGTTGATACCCAAACAGCTTTCATCAAAGATAGATTTATTATGGAAGGGGTGGTTCTCTTGCATGACACTATTCATGAAATCCATAACAAAAAACTATTCAGGAGTCCTTTTCAAAATTGATTTTGAAAAGGAGTACGACAAGGTGAACTGGGCCTTCTTGTATCAAATGATGCAAGATAAGGCCTGGGGACGATTTTCTCCGATTGGGTTATGAAATCAGTTAGAGGAGGTAGGGTGGCAATCAGAGTGAATGATCAGATTGGGCCTTATTTCCCTACATATGCCGGCGTCAGGCAGGGTGACCCGCTATCTCCGTTACTTTTTGATATAGTGGGAGATGGGCTTGCTCTCATGATACGGAAGGCGCAGGAGCAGGGGTGATACGTCTCAAACGTATCTATAATTTTTGAGTGATCCATGCTAGTTTTGTGATATTGTCACATGTTTTTACTGTCATTTATATCATTTTTATGCATTTTGTCGGACTAACCTATTCACAAGATGCCCAGTGCCAGTTCCCTGTTTTTGCTGTTTTTGTATTTCAGAAAATTTACTTCTGAAAATATTCTTGGAATTGGACGAAAATTTACGAGGAATTTTTACTCGACGGAAGGCACCAGGAAACCAAAGGGCAGCCCTGGGGCCACCCGCGGGTGGGGCCCGCCCCTGCCCGTGGGGCACCTCCTCGGCCCCCTCCGACGCCTATAAATTCACATTAAACCTAAAAACGTCGAGGCGGCCATTATTTTCCAGAAACTCGACCCCGACGCGCCGTCACCGAAAACCCTAGTTCGGGGGTCCAATCTGAAGCTGATCCCGGCACTCTGCCGGAGGGGAGATCGATCCCGGAGGGCTCTTCATCGCCATGCCTTCCTCCGGGATGATTTGTGAGTAGTCTCACCTTGGACTACGGGTCCATGGCAGTAGCTAGTTGGTAGTCTCTCTCTCTTGTGCTTCATGTCTTATGATCTTGTGAGCTGCCTAACATGATCAAGATCGATTATTGTAATGCTATGTGATGTGTTTGCTGGGATCCGATGGATTATGAAGTTATGTTCAGATTGTGCATGATTCTTATATGAGTAATTTATGTTATTGCATGCTCTCCGATATGCGTAGTTACTTTGGCCAAGTGATTGTGTGCATCTCCAAGAGAGGGTATTTATGCTAGATAGTGGGTTCATGCCCCCTTTTGTTGTTGGGCACGAGTGACAGAAACGTCTAAGGGCGAGGGTGTGCTGTTTCTACTAAGGGTAAAACAACGGTGTTAATGTCTATTTTGATATTAGTATTGCTTACTTCATGTACTTTATTTAATGCAATTGTCTGTTACTTGCAACTTAATACCGTTGGGTGACAGCCTGGATAGCGATCCCATGGTGGACTTTTAGACAAAGACGCAGTTGGACTCAATGGTCTTTGTTCCTTGTCGTGATGCCTCCATAAATATTATCATGTCCTTTTTGTCATAGCTAAATTGGGTTTGTGTCATGATCTTGTCAATTGCCTAGCTGTAATTCGTTCACCCATCACATGCATATTTTATTTACTTGAGAGACTCCACTAGTGAACCCATGGCCCCCGGTCCATCTTTTTACATTGTTTACAACCTCATTTACTTGCTTTCAATTATCATTATTCCTTTGGTCACTTTTTATATTTTATCTATTTCATCATATAATTAACCGCTTTGTTTTCTGCGAGACCGGAAAGATTGACAACCTTTCCGCCGTTGGGGTAAAGTATTTTGGTTGAGTGTGTGCAGGTCCACGTCTGTTGAAGGTCAAGTGCCAGAGATCTTCAACATTCACCTCGTTTTTTATTTCAAAGTCCTACTGATTCGATAAACCTCGATTCGTTAAACGAAAGAAAACTGTTACTAGCTGCAATTCCGCCTTCGCTTGGGGCATCACCCAACTTATTTTAATACAGCAGCAGGGGGTGATAAAAGGTTTGGTACCTCACTTGGTAGATGGAGGGTTGAGCATTCTGCAGTATGCGGATGATACAATCCTCCTTCTGGAAGATGACTTGGAAAATGCCAGAAATATTAAGTTTGTGCTTTGCGCCTTCGAGCAGTTGTCGGGGTTGAAAATAAACTTTCAAAAAGTGAAGTATATTGTTTGGGTGCAGCTAGAGAAAAATCCCAGTTATTTAGTGAAATTTTCACTTGCCCAGTGATGAAATATCTTGGTATGCCTATTGATGAAAAAAGGCTTGCCAGTTCGCAATGGGCTCCTATTGATGAGAAATTCATCAAAAATTAGCGGGTTGGAAAGGAAAGATGTTATCTGCAGGGGACAGGCTGACTTTAGTAAATGCCTGTTTAACAAGCCTGCCTTTATACATGTTATCCTTCCTGGAGGTACCAAAAGGAATTCTGAAAAAGTGGGATATTTATAGAAAGAGGATGATATGGAATGAAAATGATGATAAGAAAAAATATCACTTAGTAAAATGGGAGACCGTTTGTTTACCAAAAGAATGTGGGGGTTTGGGGGTTCTGGACCTAGAAACAATGAATAAAAGCCTACTTTGCAAATGGCTATGGAAGCTGGAGAACACTGAAGGCACTTGGCAGGAACTCTTGAGGAGAAAGTACTTGCACACTAAAGTGTTATCTCAGCTTCGACCAGGCCCTGGGACTTCTCATTTCTGGCAGTGCTTAATGGGGGTTAACCATACCTTCCAGCAGTACACGGAAAAAATTCTGAATGATGGGGAAAAACCTTATTCTGGGAAGACAGTTGGGTAAATAATACCCCTTTAGCTGTACAATTTCCCAGATTATACAATGTTACCTTCTCTAGGTTTATTACGGTAGCTGATTTGAAAAGGGAATGCTGGGGATATATAAGATTCAGGAGGACTCTGTTTGGAGAGACGGCTGCTCAGTTTACCCAGATGCAGGCTTTGGTGGATGCAGTACAACTGAACGATGATCCGGATAGAGTAAAATGGAAGATTGGCTCCTCTGGAAAATTTCAGGTCAAATCTTTGTATTTGAGCCTGAGAGCTACAGGAGTTTTTCCACAGAAATTCTTATGGAAAATTAGAATACCCCTCAAAGTGAAATTTTTTCTTTGGCTGATGCTTAAAAATAGCATACTGACCAAAGATAATCTGGGCAGAAGAGGGTGGAGAGGAAATGAACTCTGTCATTTCTGTAGTCAAAAGAGACTATTGATCACCTGTTGTTTCGCTGTGGATTTGCTAGATTTATCTGGCAGGTCTTCCTTTGTGCCTTTGGACTGGACAGGCCACCTAATGGGGTTGATGACATGGCTGGAGCATGGATTAACTCCTTCCCAGAAGCACAACGGAAACTGGTCCTAAGTGGAGGTGCAGCAGTTTGCTGGACAATCTGGAAAACTAGAAACGATGCCTGTTTCAACAAAAAATATCCAGACGATCCGGCTTCTGTAGTATTTAGGATCTTGATGTCTACACACGCTTCTATTCTTGTAGACAGTGTTGGGCCTTCAAGAGCAGAGGTTTGTAGAACAGCAGCAAGTTTCCCTTAAGTGAATCACCCAAGGTTTATCGAACTCAGGGAGGTAGAGGTCAAAGGTATCTCTCTCAAGCAACCCTGCAATCATAATACAAAAAGTCTCTTGTGTCCCCAACACACCCAATACACTTGTCAAATGTATAGGTTCACTAGTTCGGCGAAGAGATAGTGAAATACGAGTAATATGGATGATTATAATTAGTAATTGCAATCTGAAATAAAAATGGCAGCAAGCAAACATGTAGCAGAACTTGTTGTAAACAGTGTTTCAATGCTTAGAAACAAGGCCTAGGGATCATACTTTCACCAGTGGTCACTCTCAATAATGCAATCATAATTGAATATAAATAGGAAAAAGTCCATTTTCAACCCTGAACTCGTAGAGGTTCGGCGAAATGAACCCTGAACTCCAAATCCCTGTCGTTTGCACCCTGAACTTACGAATCCCGGTCTAAATTGAACCCTGGACCGTTTTTCAGAGAGAAAAAATAAAATCATAAATTTTTCTTTTTTCTTTTCCTATTATTTATATTTTTTTTTCACCCCAACTAGCTGGACAAATCTGGCAGTCTCCTCCTGGCGCCGTCTCTTGGAGCAGCCCGAGCCGTGGCCGCGCTCGTCGTGCTCGCGTCTACGCCCGCGTAGGCTGCGGCGCCCGTGCAGGCCGCCGTGCTCGCGTCCGCGCGCGCAGGCCGTGGCCGGCGCTTGCCCGTGCAGGCCGCCGTGCGCGCGCCCGCGTAGGCCGTGGCCGGCGCTCGCACCAACGCCGTCGCCGCGCCCGCGCAGGCCGCCGGCGCCCGCCCTTGCCCGCGCCCTGGCCGTCGCTCGCCCGTGCAGGCCGCCGTGCGCGCGCCCGCGTAGGCCGTGGCCGGCGCTCGCACCAGCGCCGTCGCCGCGCCCGCGCAGGCCGCCGTGCTCGCGTCCGCGCGCGCAGGCTGTGGCCGGCGCTCGCCTGTGCAGGCCGCCGTGCGCGCGCCCGCGTAGGCCGTGGCCGGCGCTCGCACCAGCGCCGTCACCGCGCCGGCGCAGGCCGCCGGCGCCCGCCCTTGCCCGCGCCCTGGCCGGCACTCTCCCTTGCCCGCGCCCGCCACTTGCCGGCGCTCGAGCTCGCCGCGCCTGCGCCCTGGCCGGCGCCCGACCTTGCCCGCTGCTGGCCGGATCAACGCGATCGATCCGTGCTAGGTGCCTGCGCATGGGTCAACGCGAGCATGAGCAAAAAAGTAAAAGAAAAAAAGAGAAAAAAAATTCAGAAGGACTTTTTCTCAAAAAAAAAAAGAATATGACATGTGGGACCATCTAGTCAGCGAGTCAATGGATATATCTGGTCGGGATTTTATTTGTTCCCGGTGCGCCAAACAGCTGCAGGGTTCAATTTAGACCGGGATTCGTAAGTTCAGGGTGCAAACGACAGGGATTTGGAGTTCAGGGTTCATTTCGCCGAACCTCTACGAGTTTAGGGTTGAAAATTGACTTTTTCCATATAATTATAAGCACTTCAATATACTACTCCGAAGTATTCTCCGGCTGGATAACGAACACTAATTCATTGTGTAGGAATGCAAAAGCACGCCTCAAACGTATATTCCCAAGTACTAATGAATACCCCACACTGGACCATGAGCATTCATAGGAGGTACTAACACACCACAATTTCATAGAGACATCCAACTCAAATAATAAATCAGTGAACAAGTATCTTGTGAAATATAGCCTAAAGACCCACACGGTGCACACACTGTCACCTTTACACACGTGGGACAAGGAGTCTCCGGACATCACATAAATAAAGCCCACTTGAGTAACATAACAACATCTAGATTGCAAAGCTCATGATCACATATAGATCACATCATGGGAGAGAGAGATATAGACCACATGGCTACCGGTACGACCCTCAGCCCCGAGGGAGAACTACTCCCTCCTCATCATGGGAGTCAGCAACGGCGATGAAGATGGTGGTGGAGTCGATGGAGATGGCTCCGGGGGCACTTCCCCGTCCCGGCAGGGTGCCGGAACAGAGACTTCTGTCCCCCGAAACTTGTCGGCGATGGCGGCGGCGCTGCAGATGTTTCTTTGGAATATGACGGGTCCGTCTAGGTTTTATGCGTCGGGGGCAATATATAGGCGAAAGGGCGGCGTCGGAGAGCTCCCGTGGGCCCCACACCACCTGGTGGCGCGGCAGGCATGGGTCCCGCGCCACCCTATGGTGTGGCCGGCCCACGGCCCTCCAGGTCCTCTCCTTCGGGCTCCGTGTAGTCCATTGAATTATAAGACTGCTGCTTTTTGTCCCGTCCAATTCTGAGAATATTTCCTTAAGTACTTTTCTGAAACGGGAAAACAGCAGAAAATAGGAACTGGCACTGTGGCATCTTGTTAATAGGTTAGTTCCAGAAAATGCATAAAAATGCTATAAGATGTAAACAAAACATGTAGCAAATGGTATGAAAACAAGTATGGATCATAAGAAATTATAGATACGTCAGAGACGTATCAGATCTGCAATGTACTAAATGATTGGGCTTTGTTGCAGAAAAATCCAGAGCGAAAAAAGCTTGAGGATGGAGTAGACAAGGTGAAGCAAGTGATGAGAGAAGCAATGGCGAGACGGCATGGATGGGCACCAAATGTTGGAAGAATTCTGGGGTGAATAAATCTGAGTTGCTGCTTTCACAAGATCGTGATTGATGTAAAAAAAAGTCTTCAGTTTGGGGTCCCGGAGTTGTGCTTTTGTTCCTTCCGCAGGTGTGTCTGTGAGATGTTGTAGTTTTCTTTCTGGTGCTCTTTGTACTTTGTGGCGGTTTCTTTATATGTGTCATGTCCTGAGTTCATGACCCGTGTACACATGGACTTGGTCCAGGGTTGCTGGGGCCAGAGGGCAGTGTGTGTTCTATGGTGCTTATAAGCCCAACCCTTTGTACTGAACCGATCATCGAAGAAAATGAATAAAGTTTGAGCTCTGTTCCTCATCCCGATTCCTTCTTCTACATCTCATCTCCTATATTCTCCTCCAAAATTGTGGTAAACCACCTTATCTATGGAATCTGCCGTGCGCCCATCCTTGGGACACGACAATTTGGTATCAGAGCTAGCCAAAAAATCCTCAAAAATCACCACCCCACTTCCTACCTGCAACCTGTTCGACGAAATGTCGAGCCCGAAGAAGGTGTGCGCTGGTGGTGTTCTTCACGTCACAGTGCACCATTTGTATTATCCCGTCACTGAGGAGGTGTTGCATCAGGTATTTGAGCCATATGGTGTGGTGCGGATCTCAGTTTCCCAAAGAGCCCACCATGTGGAGGCGGAAGTTCGGCTTCGAACCATGAACGGAGCAGCACAGGCTCTTGCCTTGAATGGCCGTTGCATCTACGAGCGTTCCTGCCTCCTCGAGATTCAGGATGTTTCACCGGTTGCCCCACCGTCCAAGAGTGACATGGCTGAACTGTGCGACCAGATCCGTGACCAACTACAGAAGTTGTCGGCAATGATGTGCACAACGTCATGGAGAACCAGTTCTTCCTCGTCAGAGATCACCACCGAGGAATCGGGACTCGAGCATGAGCACACCCATAGCGACATCTCCCCCAAGGTCGCTGCCCCCATGGTGTGTGGTGCAGACCAGGGCGTCATTCCCGCCGACCCAAGTAGCCTCGCTGATCCGAAGCCAACCACATGCTCGATGGTGTGCCCGAGCAGTGATGCAACCGTCGACGCCTTTCCCAAGCTTGCTGCCTCAGCGGAGAGCGACGAAGACCTCAACCTCGACACCGTCAATGTCGCTGCACGGGCACCCGCCTCCTACTCAACGGGTGGCCTGACATATGATCGCGACAGCGACAGCCACGCGGCTGTGTCCCTGATCCTCTGGACCATGACCCCATCATCCACAGCTTGTCCACATCCTTCTCCAAATAGGAACTTCTGTGCTAGCGGTGTGCCGCGCCCACTGCCATGGCCGTCTTTTTCGTGTGATGGAGACGCCAAGCGAGTAACTTACTCCATGAGCTCGTTGTTACAACTGTCGCAATTCTCAATGGTGGTCTCAGCACTAGCACGCCCTCCAGAACCAGATTTGAATTACGCTACATGGCACCAGTGTTTTGTGTTCCAGGACGTGTCTGCACAAAATCGGAGTTCCTTCAATCCTCACAACATTGGTAAAACAGCTGAAGGCCTAGTGTTCGAGTTGTTGCCATCATGGCAGTGTAGTGGTTTCAGTCCCTGGAGCACACTATTCCACCACTTTGTTCAACTTCGACCGAGTGGTTTGGAAAAGGTAGCAGTCAGTTACAAGCTTGAATATTATCATTGTCAGGGTATAGATTTCTTCTCACCACATATCATAGTCCCTATGATTTTTCGAGCTGCTCATTCTACCACTACACAACTCTATGATGATAGCAGCGGAGATCTGCTCATGTTGTCTATCAGTTTACCTTGGGACCCAGGTGTTTGCAATGAGCTGAATACAGAGGAGTTGAGATCTGTGTTTGCTGTACAACAATGTGGCGAGTTATTGATGTCTGCTTCGTCTGGTAATTCTTTTGCTTGTTGCGTGTGCGCCTGGGCTGTATACTGTGATTTTCTTGGTAAGCTTGATCGAGCTCAACACCAGTACACTGTTTATATTCGCCATTGTAACCAGCTTTCCACACTCAAGTTCATGCTTGCATTGATCCAGCCAGGTGAGAATACACAGAATGCTCAAGGGAGTGTATTGGCTGCAATATCCTTGTCTAATACTATGCCAGCAAGAATAGTTTGCGGAATTATTGACCTCCACTTGATCCAGGATACTGCAATATTGTGCGTGCTAACTCAGTTGCCCATCCAAAATATGTTCTATCCAATTAGCAAGCATTTTGCACAAGCTGATGTGAACCGGTGCATTGGGTCATTGTTTTCCTGGGAGGTGTTTGGGTATCCAATGGGTGCTCAGTGGTCACAACATGATGATCAAGTTGGCTATGCACACAGTGCGCCAATCATCTGCCATCTCGAGCTCGGGCTCGCATACCCTGTTGGCAAACAACTCAAGCATTCACCTTCCGACAAGCTGCATCAACTGTCGGAGGATGTATGTCGATTGTGGGATCCTGGCAGCTCTGTGACACCTGTTAATGCCAAGGCAATTTTACACTGTGCATGCAATTTTGGAATTGGCTCACCTCTGTCTTTGACACCTGTTATGTATGCTATAAGGACATGGGATCCAGGAATTATAGCTGGGATCAAGACTGATGCGAGGAGTTGATTTATACTTTCTTCTTTGGGCTGCATCAGTGTAGTATCAAACCTGAAACTCTCATGACCCTCTATGATATTCAGTGGGATCCTGCAATTTGGAGACAAATAGTCCACTTGCAGCTCAGATTTTCCTTTGTTCTTCATGTGCATGACCCTGGCAATTTTCATTCAGGAGGACCTTATTCTTCCGGTGATGGCGTGCTTACGTCTTTCTTATTCCTACCAAGGTTTCACATGCTACCACTCATGGAATTTGAGTGTGAAGTTTATTTCGTGACTTGTGCTGTGTTTCTAGCACCCTCTTTCAAACTGCAGATTTTGAGAAGACCAACGATAATGAGTTTGCTGCTGTTGACTATGCTACATCTGCTCCAGGATTTTGAAGTGCATTTCACTGACTTGTGCCGACCAATGGGAGCTGGGTCTTCAAAGTGGAACTATTGCCATCGTTTGTCGTTGCCAAGGCCAATTACAGGGATTCATGTGCTTGGGGACAAGCACCATTTCAAGGGGAGGGAAGTGTCATGTCCTGAGTTCATGACCCGTGTACACATGGACTTGGTCCAGGGTTGCTGGGCCAGAGGGCAGTGTGTGTTCTATGGTGCTTATAAGCCCAACCCTTTGTACTGAACCGATCATCGAAGAAAATGAATAAAGTTTGAGCTCTGTTCCTCACCCTTGCTCTGTTCCTCATCCTGATTCCTTCTTCTACATCTCATCTTCTATATTCTCCTCCAAAATTGTGGTAAACCACCTTATCTATGGAATCTGCCGTGCGCCCATCCTTGGGACACGACAATATGAAATCGACGGGACGCCCGTTTGGTCCAAAAAAAATGGCTTGAGGGGAACACAGCGACTTCGAATTCGAGAGGGGAATTGAAGAGTTTTTTTTTTTTGAATTTTCTGGCACATCTCATTAAACTTGCTCAGCAACATCGCTGGCTAAAAGGTTTTCAATACAATTGGGGGCAGTGGCCTCCCAGAAGGAGTCCGGAGACTCAGAGCTAACACCCAGCTTTGCGAGCATATGGGCTACAGAGTTACAAGCACGGCGATTGAAACCGAAGTGAAAAGAATCGAAATTTAAAATACAAAGGCTTCGAGCTTCCATCACCAAAACACCAATCTCAGACTTGTCATAGTCATTGCTCTTCAGGGCCTGGACGAGACAGGAGGCATCAGACTCGAAAATAATTCTGTTAGCCCCGGTTCTAACAGCTCCATCGATAGCAGCCAAGCATGCCACAGCTTCAGAATGGAGAGCGTCCCTGAGATGGATCGACTTCCCCGCACCGGCAGCGATGAAAACGCCGTCATGGTCGCGGATGACAAACCCCCAACCACCAGAATTCGTAACCTGATCAAAAGCACCATCGAAGTTGATCTTGACGAGATTTTCCGGCGGCTTGGTCCACCTGTGGAGGTCAGGGGGCTTGCAGGCTTCTCAGGCTTCCTCAGCTGCAGAGACTCGACAAACATCTTGTCCACGCGATGGCAAACGATTTGTGGCGTGGGGATCGCTTCCCCGGAGTTCGCCTTGTTTCGGACATTCCACCAATCCCACATCAGCATAACAGCTTTCAGCTGAGTGTCCTCCTTGCACTTCCAGAGCTCCTGCAACAAATCATGAGCCGAGTTGCAGGGCAGCAGATTCTCCCTGATCTCACCCAAGCCAAGAGAAAGCCAACACTCCTTTACCTTCTTGCATTTCAGGAAGGTATGTCCCCCATCTTCGTTTTGCCTAAGGCAAACTGGGCATCTGGTGTCGAGATCAACCCCCAGCTTTTTAATTTTCATCCGGTTGGCTAAGCTATTGTGAGCCAGCCTCCACACAAACATCTTGACTTTGCAAGGAGCATTCAGGGACCAGATGTGATTCCAGTTGAAGGTTCCATTGCTGTTAGAGGAGGCAGCATCTCTACCAAGCCTTCTGTCCCTAAGCATAACCGCAACCTTGTATGCGGATTTAACAGAGAAGAGGCCGCGATTATCAAAGTGCCAGGCAAGGAAATCATCAGTTCCGTCACAGATGCTGATTGAGAGAATTGCCTTAGCATCCTCAGCCTGGAAGAGATCATTGACAAGAGTTGGACAACGCTGTGGAAGGTTTCAGCCCCTTCGAAGGTCCGTGTGTTTCTGTGGAGGCTTGCTAGGCAGTCTCTCCCTACGGGTGATTTGCTGCGTCACCGAAACATAGCGGAAAGCAGTGGTGTGTGGAGCACCCGATTCATGGAGGCATTCCTTGATTGAGTGTCATATGGCACGGAGTGTTTGGGCTTTAGCACCGGAAGAGATCAATGATTTTGTTCTAAATCAACAGGAACCTCGTGCAAGAGCCTGGTTAGCGGCAGCTGCAGCAGCGTTGCCGCAGGATGAGAGAGATGACCAGGGTTGCTACGACTCTATTATGGGCTCTGTGGCATGCCCGGAGGAATCGATCCGTTGTCCACTCATTTCTTCGTGGAAAATTTCATCGCTGACTTGCAACACATGGTGCCTGCTCCGTCCCGTTCCCAGGCTGGAGTGTGCCCCATGCCGCCCCCAGCCGGCTTTGTCAAGGTTAACGTGGATGCTGCGATTTCAAAGAATACATCAACAGCTGCGGTTGCGGCAGTGGTGCGAGGAGCTGATGCATGGCATGTTCCTCGGTAGTAATGGAAGGCATGGATGACCCGGAGATGCTGGAAGCTTTGGCCTGTAGAGAGGGTTTGGCGTTGGCTGCTGACTTGTCCATGTCTACAGAGTTTCAGAGTGGCGACAGATTGCTTGAATGTTATAAGAAGCATCAAGGGGGAGGGAAAGGGTCCTTATGGCCATATTATTCAGGAGCTTAAAGCAAGATCGAAAGAGTTCCAGTCTGTGTAGAGTTTGTCCACCAAGGAAGATGCTCTAACGTCGACGCTCATAGCCTAGCTAGGAGTTCTATATTCTTAGCAGTAGGCAGACATGTGTGGTTTCAAGGCCCTCCTGATGGAGTTTGTAACAGGCAGAATTCTAGTTAAATAAAGGGGGGATGTTTTGCAAAAAAAAAAAAAAAAACCTATTCGATCGTTTCAACTCGTGCTTCTTTTTTCCATCAAAAAAAAAAACTCGTGCTTCTTTTTTCCCTCAAAAAAAAAACTCGTGCTTCTTTTATGCTTTTATTATTTTAGGTATTTTTACTTTGTGTATATTTTGTGTACTTCTTAGGTGCACTTTCCGATGCACTACGCTCTGATCAAAGATATTTTTGTTTTGGATTTTCCTTGTCAAAATAAATGCAAAAATTTGTGGTCTTCCACTCTCATCCCCTCCCACACTTCTCTTCTCACATGTGGCAAGCAGAGAGACGCTTCTCCTTTTTTTTTACAATAAATACCACGATATATTTATAGTAGCGGATAGTACATGGTAGAGATAAGTAAGATGACTACGACGATTACAAAATAAAGTCTAAAAGAAACGAGCAATGTTTGAAATCTTCAAACTCTTTCTTCTTCCATGCATAATTTTGTACTTTTCTGAAGACACCCATAGTACAAGGATACCAAACCACATACCTGTAAATAATTTTAATTTAAACCACACACACGCAACTATTAAAGTAATCAAACAACATTAACAAGAGTACCAACACCAGTATTTATGTGGCAAGCAGAGAGATGCCTCTCCTTATGACATATGGCGAGCAGAGAGATGCACCAGAGGCGTGAGAAACACTTCACATGAAAGGACACATTTGCACATGTCGGCCGTTTTCTAGTAGAAATTTGGGGCATAACCCTGTCGACAGATACTTTGTCTACCATTGAAAAAATAATCCGCATGGTGAGAGATACATATCAGAATACAAAACTGTGGAACCTTGCGACAATACGGTACACAATGTAAACCAGATTTGGTAGAAACCAGCACACAAGTAAGGCAACGAATTTCCCACCAGCCAAGTGAAGTCGGAAAAGAATTCTATTTGCTGTTTGCCAAGAATAAGTTAAACAGTCTGTGCTGAACCTGCTCTGCTTGCTCTTGGTCTCCATCCCTCATTCCCGAGGTTAAAACACCGCCAAAACAAATGGCGGAGAAAAGAATGAGACGTGGTTATTCTGTGATTTTTTTTATTAATGAGAGCCTACAAAGGAAAAAATCGCTCCCATCGTCTCATTTACAACAGAAAGAAAATAGCCCCTACAGCAACATGGTCTTCGGGTTCTCGATGTACCCCTTGAATGCCTTCAGCCATTCCGCACCAACGGCGCCTGCGAAACAGAAGAGTGGCAGTCAGAGAAAAACCTTCGCCGTACATAGGAATTAGAAGCATCATCCACTGATTCAGAGTTGACAGGAAAAAGGAAAGTACCATCAATAACCCGGTGGTCACAGCTTAGTGTGGCTGACATGAAGGACCCAACTTCGAACTCGCCCTCAGCTCCAGGGATCACCCTCTTCTCAGCTGCTCCAAAGAAATTTCCAGCCAATATGGTAACTTGGTAAGTAACAGAGTGGTTTCAATAAGGACTGTAAACTACTAGGCAACATCTTACCAGAGCCAATCGCCAAAATTGCTGATTGGGGAGGGTTTACGATGGCACAGAATTGCTTAATTCCGAAAGGGCCTCCCAAATTTGAGACAGTGAAAGTGCCACCCTGCAAAATACAGCATCAAAACTGTCAACCACAAATACTACTGAACACAGCCAAAATATAATCCAGTATATACTCTATACCTCGTAATCTGCTGGTTTTAGACTGTTTTCCCTTGCTCTTAGAGCCAACTGCTTCACCTCATCGCCAATAGTAGCCAATCCTTTCTTGTCTGCGTCCTGTACAAATAATATACAAGTTAAGGAGCAGATGGCATAAAAATAGCATGATCAATTTAGTACCAAATCAAACAACCCACCCTAACTACTGGAACAAACAAACCATGCTCGGTTTGTACAGCAACGTTAATGTTCACATCGTGATATCTGCATGAAAAATAGATGAAAATGCATCACGTTCTGAGTAGGACGAAGCTCTCATTTTAATTGGTCTACTTTCCATATCTTACTGGCGAATAAAATCATTCATCCAGGAACTGTTACACACGGGAACCTTACGAAGAGACAATGCTGCAGCCTGCATATTGAACAACAATCAATTCAATACTGTAACGTGGAGGCATACAAGCAACTGAGGATTGCATGAAGAACCCAAGATAAACTTATTCCGCAAACATTTCCTTAGCTCAGGTAAACTACGAACGCATTGTTTTCTCTTAAAACTGCACACACACAAAGTCTGCACTTATAAAAAGGAGCCTCAGAAACCACCATACATAGAAAACTTACCTTAATAACGAGATCATTGATAGATATCTTCTTCCCACCAGAGGCCTCCTGCAGAGGGTTCAACTCGCTCCGCAATCTAGAACAGAAAAAAATAATTAATGGATCTTCCGTCTAAGAAGCCTTCCAGCAGAATCAGAGGCGTAGTCAGGCCTAAGGCCACACTGGCCATGGCCTGGGGCGTAGCACCTAATTCTTTTGTTGACTGTAGCTATTTTATGTATTATTTTACATTGTTTAGTACTGTAGCATGAAGCTGGCCTGGGGCGTTGCTATATCCTGGCTACGCTACTGAGCAGAATAATGGTGCAAATAAAAGACAGGGCTAATTATCCCAAACAATGAATGAGCAAATTATCAATCTAATTCACACAAAAATAATTTTTTGAAGAATTACATACTTAATAAGATTGTCAACACGACTCTCAACTGTCAGATAGTAGTGAGGAATGGTCTGCTTAGATTGCAGCAAGCGGTTTGCAGTGACCTGAGGAAAAAAAAACTGTCAATAGAAGTAGAGTGCGCCATAAGCAACAAGTATGTTCAAACAACTCGAAGTTCGAAGAATCCCATGGCACTGATCTTACCTTCCTTATTTGTGTATTTGGAAGATCCACATAGCCTAGTCCTGGAGCTGCTGCAGCTTCTTTCTTCGCACCCTTGTCTACAGAAGCTTCATCAAGCATAAGCATAAGTTCATCAGTAGATTTAACCCAAGTTCTACTTGCATATTGATAAATGTTTATGTAAATTAAACACTTTAAATAAAAAAAATCGGCCATCCACTAATTTTCTTACAAATGAGAGCGGTGGTGAGTGAAAAAAATGATGGAGAAAAAGTGCTAAATTTTCATGTAATCAAAAGTTGTGTGTACCATAGCCACAACCCCACCCCCTAAGTTAACATAATTCATTGACTAATCATGCTCTGTTTTGTCCTTCTAGAATGGTGTCATAAGCACACAATCAGGAGTTAAATTTTTCGATTGGCAGGGACTAAAATAAACAGAAGAGAGCATACACAAGTAATCCTCAATGTCTGCCTTCAAAATACGCCCATCTGGACCAGTACCTTTTAAGCTTGAAAGCGGTACCTGTTCACAAATTTGAAGGTCAAAAAACTGCATTCCCTCATAAACTGCCTGCGTAGCTGAAATGTAAGCTACTTACGTTGTTGTCTTCTGCCAATTTTCTGGCAACAGGACTGGAGAATAAGCGATCCCCTGAATCTTCAGTCTTTGTAGCCTTTGGCTCGGGAGCCTTGGGCAGTTCTTTCTTCTCCTCTTTTGGTTCTGCAGGCTCGGATTGGGGTTTCGATTCAGCTGGAGCTGCATCTGAAGCAGAAGACGAAGCCTTGTAATCCTTAAATTTCTCGATGTCCCCCTCCTCTTCCACAGTTATGCAGATAATCTAGTTCACAGATAAACATATGGGCATTAGTAACAAGCCAATAAGTATGTCATGAATGGTGGTAAAAAGAAGTGTATCCTATGCATCAGGATATATCACATATGTACCTCGCCAACTTTGATCTCTTTTGCGCCATCTCCACAAACAATCTTAGCAAGATAGCCTTCCTCCATGCATTCCATCTCCACGGTAGCTTTATCCTAGTCACCACAGATGTGCTTGACAATTATTTAGCTGCACAAGTCGTGTCCTGGGTGTACATGGAAAGAAACAAAACTTACGGTCTCCACTTCACAAAGAACTTCACCAGGTGAAACTTTGTCTCCTTCCTTCTTCACCCACCTTGCAATATTTCCCTACAGGCAATTCAAACGTTTTTGATACCAATATAGACAATTTAAGGAACACATGCACGCTGGTTGCTTTATGTTTTTGCTGTCAATATTTTTTTCTTTCAAATTTTGAGTAAATTACCTCAGTCATAGTAGGTGAGAGAGAAGGCATCCCGATTGCCTCATGCGCAGGCAAATCTGCAACAGTGTATAACTTTGTTAAAGTGCCATATGAAGATATCAACTTCTCTGCACCATCTCATAACTCAAAGTTGGATAGAATGTTTTTTTTCGAGAATCCCGGGGGGGTGTTGGATAGAATGTTAGAACAAAGGTAGCATGACTAAGAGAGGAAGATACCTGCACCACTCGAAAACTGTCTTGCCAAAACTACATGCCCACTAATAAATAGCAACAAACAGTTAAAACAGGGTTATGACCATAATGAACTAGCACAGAATATATGGACATGGAAACTTAGGGGGAAAGCACAGACAAAAGTGGATACCATGAAAACAAGCTATTGAATCCAGTAGCAGCCATTGGCATTCGCTTGGAACTGTAGCTTCCCCTTGCATCTCGTGATGATAGCTGCAAAAAAATAGATGAGACAGCTAGCTGAAGTCAGAATAAACACCTAGGCGTCCAATTAAAGAAGTAGGATTTTAATTACAACTGCATGACCTTGAAGGTATGAAGATCTTTTCCAAACTGCCTGTCATGGAACATGCTTGAGCTTCCGACTTTTCTCCCGTACTCCCCATGAACACTAGAACTTGAGACAGCTGCAGCAGGGCAAGACCAATTAATTTTCATTTTAATGATAAGCAAGCCACTAAGAGAAGAAGTTATCGTTTTACACACTAAAAGCAAAATAATATGTTGTACTCGACGGAAGGTTCATAGTAAAAAGAGACAATAGGTATACACTGGATTATAACTAGTGAGAGGGGACTTCCCTTTTAGAAGAACTAGTGAGGCCAATAGTAAGGTAACTAATTGTATTTCTATTGCCAACATCTCAGTTGTTTGAACAAAAGAGGACAAAATGGATATTCAGTCCATATCACATTTAAAGGGTAGAAGATTTGTTAAGCAACTACTCCGTTTTACAGGTGGTAAGTCAATGGTAAACTAGCCCCCACTTATAAAGCTTAGACAGCAAATTTCATCAGATTGCACCCTTCCACGTTCTCCTTCAACATCCGCCATTACTGTCAGAGGTAGAGCTCTCCTGTGGCAAGTGGGTAACTGTTTGTTACGGCTGTTATACCTTAGCAGAATACTAAAACTCTGAGCCCTGTTCCACCACCACTGATTACAGCAGTGAACCATAAGAACAAAACAGTTGCATTCTTTCTTGTACAATACAACGATTAGGTAGTGAGGTGTAGTTAACGCTTGCATACCATGAGTACTGAACTGATAAAAAAACGTCCATTGAGACTCGAGCAGCATATCCAGCGAGGTTTAAGAAAAGGCCTCCATTTTTTTTCTCAAGAACAGTTTATCAAGATGCCACGGGAATACAGATAGAGAGAGAAGCACGTACTTTCTTCCTTCACAGCAGTGGAGCAGGCACTGGCAGAGAAGTGCCGAGCGATGCTCCCACGTTCGCAATCCAGGACACCGTGCACTCTTCGCAACTGCATATATAAGTGAAAGACGTGCAACTATGAGCATACGAAAACAATACACGCGACACGGCCCTTTCATAGCTGAAAGTAGCAGCGAGTAATCAGCAAGTTACAAACCACACCAGCCACCGAACATAGCAATTTCCAATCCAACTACTATTTATTTACGGTTCCGAGCAAACAACAAAACCACATGATTTACATTGCTCGCCCCAACCTATTGGTCCACATCTACTGCTCCTCCGCGAGGACTTAAAATTCAGGATGAGGACCTCACCACGCTAATTCGTCACCAAGAAGGCGTGAGGCTTGTCCGATCAATCTGCCATAAGGTTGCTGCTAGGCCGTGGCTCGGCGCTGGGTCCTATTTCCAAACCATAGATCGGATCGTACGAGATGGGAGCCGCCAGCGGCGGATTGGGGGTAGGCGGGACCAGATCACTACAATTCCAGCAAACTGGGAGGCGCTGCCCCAACGATAAAGGGAGGGATAGGTACCTTGCGCGAGTGGCGGAGGAGGAGAGCCATGGTGGCCGCCGGCGACGGCGACGGAATTGGCGAAGATCGGAAGCCTTTCCGAGTCTCGCGGATGGAGAAAAATGAATGAACCGCGAGGGTGGGAGGAGGAATCGGTTGGTGCGCTGTTCCTCCTTTTGTTCATGCGTGATTTTTTAAGGGGCATATTTGGTAAGTCGCCACGTCAAATTAAAATACTGACCGTGTTGCCACCTCAACGACAACAACAAAAATAGTGTAACTTTCAACAACAACATATAAAAAAAAAACTTTCAACAACAACAATGGTGCAATATACGAATACATAAGGTTAGATAGTGTGGTCATCTTTACCTAATAATAAATGAAGAGTTGCTTCTCCCAATTTTTTCGTCCAACTTTCTTATTGCCCTTATTTTTAAAGGTAATTACGGGCACTGCCACCGTTTAAGTTGGGTCTCCGTCTTTCGTCCGTGCGTTTTTTGTCGTCCGTCCGCTCCGGCCAAAGTTTGGTATTTTCCCACTTCTCCCGGTTCCCTACGTTCTCTCATCGCTGGAAGCTTTCGTAGATCGTGCCCCAAACCAACCCGTGCGCGTGCCGTGACCATCCCCAGCTCCAATCCAAGAGGGAGACCTAGCTTGGAGGCCAGGCCGTAAGCGGAGGCCAGCCATACCTCGGTGTTTCCTCGAAGGGCACGCAGCAGGCCTGCTTCGAGACGCGCGGGCTCGAGGGGCAGTACTGAAAGTTTCATGATGTCGTCTGGACGGAGAGGAAGTAAAGGAGGTCAACTGGGACGGAGCGGCGGAGGAAATCGACGACACCGCGGCTGGGCACCGGAGGCGCTGCAGATGAACGGGCCGACAACTACAGAGATCCTCCCACGTTGATTCTTTCTGCACTGAGCCTCAAGAAAACAAGGCGGAGCTAGGATACAGTGCGAAGGGGCAAGGAGAGGTCTACAGCGCCCCGGAGGGCGGAGATAACGACGGCGGCGCTCTCTGTATGCCGTGCGCGTTCTCCACAGTCCACACACACAGGGCACGGGAATAGCTGCAATGGCAGATTTTCGTCGCGATGGCGGACGGCGGCAATCGGTTGGGGACTTGGAGAACTATTTCGTCGCACTGGCTGCACGAATCGATGCGGATGCGGTAGGCACACGGTCGGGCTTCCGTTGTCTGAGGCGGTGCCGCCTCCCTTAAATGGCACCTAGCTTGGTCAACTAAAATTGGCGATGACGACGTGGTCGAGCGCTTGGCAGGTGCTCACTGCTCACACGCACCTGCTTGACAGCTTGAGCTAGAAGACATGGCTGGAGTGGGCTTGATGGGTTGACTCGGTTGGGCTACAGGGCTGCGCGGGATGGTCAGCTCGTCGATGTTGCCGGTTCCTGCATTAGCGAGGTGTTGCACGCTGACCTGCACCTGCAGATGAAAGAACACAGAAGAAAGAACGGGTTCCTGCCATTACCTCTTTTTTCTCTCAATTCGTTGGTTTCTTGGGAGGTTCGTGCTAAGTTATTGATGATGGCCATGTGTGGAATTTGATGCTGCTCGCTGCTAGGTGGTTCATGCAATTTTCTCTTGATCAAACTTCAGCTACCGCCTCCAACGGAATGGATATCAATGAGTTATGCGCAATTTCGAAGCTAGGTCAGTAAGCTGTTAATTTGGTGGCCAACTATAAGTATCAGCGGCAACACTTTTCAATCTATTGAGCAGAAATGCAATATCATCTTAAAAATTGTGGTAGCACATGCTTTTCTCTACTTGATGGTGATCATAGTGAGGATATTGTCTCTCAGCTATTCAGGTTGAATCGTCGGAGGTGGGTAGCTACGCCTTCAAATTATTGCACCAAAAAGGACTACTCCGATTTTTAGTTCCATGGACTACTCCTATTTTTTACTTTCATGAGCTTGTACTTCTCCAACACATTCTCATAGGAAATTTGCTTTTACTACTCTAAGTTTCTTTATCAAAGGGTAATTCAATAAATCATTTGATTGTGCTTCTAATATTGCAACTTATGAGGATTTATGTAGCAGTGTGCCTATGATTAATTTGAAGCCATGGTTTTGATATTGCTTTGTTTCCATACCCCCTTCCCACCAGCGAAATATTGTATTTCTTTAGTTATATAGTTATATTAATACATACAAACTTATGTATAATTCACTCATGTATTAACTCATCACTTTAGAATTTCTCTATATCTTGGTTACATTATTAACCGTAGCAACGCACGGGCATATTTGCTAGTATTTCTAAAGTGTGAAACTCCATTTGCATCGTAAAGATAGTTTATTGTTACATGTTGATGCAAACTCGTGTCGAAAATGTGCAAACTTGGATTTTTTTTGACACTGCGGATATATATTCTTAACGGTGTTATGCTCTCTTTCAACCTGAGAGTTCGAATGGGACTTTCGAAAAAATGTGACCATCTTTTTTAACTATTTCTGAATTACTGAAGTGCACATCCGGTTTTAAGCTAGTCTAACCTATCACACCAGACAGTATGATTGCAACCATATGACCATATTATTTTGTATACGTGTTCATACTTACGTATGTAAGACAATTTGTCATATTTATTTTACAAGTCAGTCAACTAACGTATTGTTTGCATTCTTTCTGGTCGTTGTCCCAAAATGACAACATACATTTCTCTTCGAATTCTCTTATCGACAACAACCTAAGAGAATTCGAAGTAGACTTCTGTTGGTACTCATATGGTAAGCATACCATTCCCATTTGACATCTAAGTTAAGAATAATAAACTCATGAAAAAAATAAGCATAGCTTCCAAAAACATAACAAGTGGACATAAGAAAAAGCCATAAATCATTGTCACCTAGTACAATACTATAGTGCACCTGCGTATACGCTTGCTGGACAATGACTACTTTAGTGGCCTCTTGATTATTTTGCGCCTTAGTTGGTTAGTTTAAATGCATTTTTCTTTTGGAGTACAAAATCATATCTTGTGCCGTGGTTCCCTTTTTCCTGTTATTGGTCCAAAAATGAAAAAAAAATGGATTTATTAAAAGACCACCTCGAAGAAAGACTGGTATTCGAAATAGGCCCTGGACGCAGAAATACGCGCATACTCAGGGACCATTTCGCGAAACCGCCGCTGCTCCCTCGTACTGCAAAACCTAGACGGCGGTGACGGCGGAACCCCCTCGTTCATGCCGAGCTGCCTCGTCGGCCTGGCCCCGCCGCCGCCCGCCGCCCACCACCTCCTCGTCCTCCTGGGACGACGAAGAATGGCCTCCATCGCCGCTGGGCCCTCCCGCGCCTTCCAGCTCCGCCTCAACCCGCTCACCGGCGACTCCGAGTGGCTCGTCGTCGACCAGGAAGCTGACAGGGATGGGGAGGCGCCTCCTCGACCTACGCCGTCCGCGCAGAGGCAGCTTCTCGCCGCCACCTCGTACCTCGACATGCTCAATGACGGCGCCCGCAACAGTGCCTACCGCCGCGCCATCGCCGCCACCATCACCGACCCTTCCGCCCGCGTCCTCGACATCGGGTGAGCGTCCGTCAGGTTCCAGCACAAGTTTCCCTAGTAATAGAAATGAAAAACACGTTATTCAGCTGGAGTGACCCTAGTGCGGGGTTTGGGATCATAATCGAATTATCTTCTTCAGTCAAGGAACATGATTACATTTTTTCTGTTTGAAATATCTTTGACAGAAGATACCTCCAAGGATCCTAAACAGTAAATTGCAGTCGCAGTTAGGGTGTTAGCTTAAACCTGGAGTGTCTAGGATCATTCTTTGTTTACGATTGTGTTGCTTTGCATATTGGAGCATGTAATCTGAGGCATAGCTTTTGCGTTTTCTCGAAAATATTGGACTTCTGATTAGGAAGAAACATTTAACTTAAACTGTGACATTTGAATTTATTTCGGACTGGAACCTGTGTATACTTCCTTGAATATTCCCCTCCCCCTACCCTTAGCCAAGTGTACTAATTAGCTTAATTCTCTGATTGAAATACAATCTAGTCATTCTGCAACAATGACTTGGGATCCAGTGACTGCGATGGCTGTTGGGTAGGTGGACACGTAGTGGGTCCTCCTTCTCTATTGTTTCCTGTATTAGGGGATGATTGATCGAACTATTTATTTATTGGTGTTAAAGCCATGTTACTTTCGGGAAAAAAAACCGCTGGGTTGGCTACATACTCTATGATAGAAGAAAAAAATCAGAATGCACGCTGATGTTTTTGATGGTTCAGAGCTGGGACCGGGTTGCTCTCCATGTTGTCTGCGCGAGCTTTGGGAACTGTGAGAGGTGAAGGTAGGGGTAGCGTGTCAGCATGTGAATCCTATCTTCCCATGGGCAAGCTGCTGCGGAAGGTACTCAGAGCAAACGGGATGGAAAATAAGGTGAACGTTTTTCATAAGCGTTCAGATGAGCTCAAAGTTGGAGCCGAGCTTGATTCACCAGCTGATATACTGGTAGGACTTTGTTTTAGCTTAACTTGTCCTCTTGTTCTACTATTGGATGCTTCTCTGATACTATCCATATTTATCCAATCAATTGACCTAGCGTAGTATTAATACTCTTAAATATGCTTCTTCAACTGTCTCCCCATATATTAAATCGCAATTGCCAGTCTCATTCATATTTGGCTATTCGAAATTTCCAGTTGACTGGTCTCACTTAGCAAGAACGTAGTAGGCACTTTCTGTGTTGGGCAACTTTATATTGATTCAGTTTTTTTTTTGTTATTTGATTAACATTTTTTGTAATATTCATTATTATTCACTCATGCAGTTATGTATTTATGCACGGCATTAACATCTGTTGCATTAGAGTTCTGCTGCTACTGCACAGTTGTTTTAACAAAGCATACTATGTTTTGCAGGTGAGTGAAATTCTTGATTCCGAGCTGTTGGGTGAGGGTCTCATACCTACTCTACAGCAGGCTCACGATATGTTATTGGTGAAAAATCCGAAGACAGTTCCATATCGAGCCACCACATACGCACAGGTCTGTTTCCTCTTCTTTGTTCAATATGGATTTCACCTGGATAGTTTCGAAGAAACCAATGCTTGATTAGTTAAAACTGGCATTTTTTGTTTTCCTTGTGCATCACAGTTAGTTGAAAGTACATTCTTGTGGAAGATGCATGATTTGCACAACAACGAAGCAAATGCTGCAGATGGTGTCTGGCTTACTCCTGGTGGGATGGAAAATATTGTTTCCGTGAAGCTACAGCAACATGCAATGCAGTGTGACCCATTACAAGACGAGATACGATTGGTATGGACTATCATTTTGCATGTTTTGGTACGAAAATATACTTGTCACATGTCCTAATCCTTTTGCTTCAGCTGTCAGAACCTTTCAAAGTTTTTGAATTTGATTTTTGGGAACGGCCAGATAGTCATCGAGAAACCAAGATCACGATAAAAACAACTGATGATGGATGTGTTCATGCTATTATTTCATGGTAAGTATAGCATCTTGTAGTCTCTTGTAGTCACTTTAAAGTTACAACTGCTCTGAATATATTTTGTCTTATAATGCAGGTGGGTGCTTCAGTTAGATTCTGCTGGGTCAATCTTCTACTCAACTGCTCCTAGATGGGCGAGACAATTAAGTATTGAGGGTCTACCACAATGTGTCAATGGTTGGTTAGAGAATCATGACTTTTGTCATCTTAAGTTTTTTTTTTTTTTGCATTATTCAGTGTCATTTTCTATTTCCCTATATCTTAAATAGTCGGCATGTCTTGACTAACATTTATAACAGATTCACAGTTGATATGTGTCCGCATTTCCCCGATGTATTGGAGTAATGTTGCACTTGGTCCATGCCGGTTATCTGGAATGTTATGTGAAATTGACTGTCTGTTACTATTATTTAAAAGAAAATGACTTTCTTTAGCACTATATCGTTTTAGTACTGACATGACAATTAGTGCAACACCAAGAATTTTGTATATTGCAGCTTTTAGCATTGAATTACATGAAAATACAATTCTCAGTGTCAACAAAGATTTCAAATTATAAATTGGATCAATGCATTTGGTTTATAGAACTACTTATCACGAGTTAAATCAATTCCAGTGTCAAGTTTTAAATGAAATCAGTTCATTTTTTCTGGTACAGTGTGGCATGAAACTTGAGGATATAGTTTCCCAATGCACATTTAAGGTTGTTTATCTATGCCCATAGTAATAGACATACAGTGTATTGCTGTCTCTGCATGGTGTTATGCTAGTGATGTTAAAAGCATCGGTGCAACTGTGCAAGTCCTGTTATTTACTGAGCTTCCTGTGGAAGAAGTGATTTGGGCATTAGGAATATGACTGTGGTGTCGTTAGAACATCGAGACTCCTTGAGTTCACTAGTATTTGAAGCCACTTGGTTTCCTAGCATGTTCGATATGTAGACCTTATAGGACCCACCCAATATGTATTCTGAAGCTACTTAAAACAATTTCATGTATCTATTTACAGATACGAAGGATTGGTGTGACCACTGGAAGCATTGTGTCTGGTTTACACAAGGGAGAGGTGCTCCGGTTATGAAAGATCAAAGTCTTTCTTTAAAGGCTAGTCATAACCTAACTAGCATCTCATATCAGCTGCTAAACGCCAATGATGAAGCATGCAACGGAAGCTTGAAAGGTGACCATCTAACATTGTTGCCGGAAAGGGTAGCACTTTATGGTGATAGATATTGGAGATCAGCTTTGATAACTGTAATTAAAAATGCTGTAAGTACTCCAGTTCATTGGGTTCTAATATTATGCTGTTGCATTGTGCTCTTGATTTCCACAAACTTCTGTTTTCCGCTGGTAAAAATGGGTCAGAATGTTAATTTAAGACTTCATTGTATGGCTTAAAGAATTTCACATATCTGCTGATACAAAAAAGTTGTGATAATCTGCCTACAGTTGAAAACATATTTGAGATTTCAATTGTTTCTGGTGCAGTAAGGCCATGAAAAAAAATCTAAGGAAAACCTATGCTTGCATACTCATATTGAAGTTCTTAATTCATGATCTTTGATAGTCCCTCCAAGGATCATGGACTGAAACGATTTTTACCTTCTCCAAGAATCTGGAAGCTGTATCATTGCCTAGTTAGTTTCAGTGAAAACTAATATCTTTCAGTTGGAGTACATGATCAGCTACATGATTTATGCTACCTACCATTCTCTTTTTATAACAAAGTACCTACACTATTCTAACATCCTCTTATTCATATTCAATGTTTTACTGTCCAGCTGAGTGACAGATCTTCGCAAACCTGTATTGTGGCTGATGACAGTATATTCTTAGCTCTCTTAGTTTCTTCTCTCTCACCATCTTCAAAAGTTATTGCCATGTTTCCTGGTCTGCGGGACAAGGGTGCAACGTATCTTCAAGCTGTTGCAGATGCAAACAATTTCTCCATGGACCAAATTCAAGTGATTGGTAAAAGAGTGGCATCTGTTACAGCGGATGATCTGAAACATAAGAAGGTAAATACTGCTAGCGTATAGTCTGACTTAAAAAGTAGTTCAAGGATTCATACTGTTGTTTTCTACCGATGCCTCTTGATCTTATCATTTTATCTCTCTAGGTTAATCTATTAGTGGGTGAACCATTTTATTATGGCGGTGAAGGGATGCTTCCATGGCAAAACCTACGCTTCTGGTTTGTTACTTCAAAGCCCTAGTATCCTTGTCCATCAAATTAAGCTTCGCATCACTACCGTACATTATTGTGCCAATAGATGTTGCACATACAGGTTCATACACTAAAAAATTATCATATATGTTCAGAACTCTACAGCCCTATTGTGCCATTCTTTTTATTTTTTTAGTATGTTTTGATTCTTCATTTGTATGTTCCTCGTCGATTTGTTCTTGCCTGACAAAAGTTCCAAATGTTCCAAATGTGGCCACCATTTTAGGTTAGATGCCCGGAGTTTAGGCTGGAAGCCTCACAAGTCACATGGTTGTTCTGAGTAGCTCAGTAGCATGTGAATCATGGAGAATCGTATGACCAACCAAGTTAAACCTTGTAAGCTAAGCAAGGGCATAGGCCTTAAGTGCTCGTTTGGGCTGGATGTGGGGTATTATGCCTATTCACCTAGTTTTCATTAAATTTACCAAGTATGACTCATCCATATTTATGATAACACTATGGAATTCACATGGGAGGGGCAGGTGAACAATGACTTGTTTAATACTCCCTCCGTTCCGAATTGTAAGACGTTAAAGCAATTTCCGACAGGGTGCAAAAATCGCCCAAATTACGTGTCTGCCCCCATTCGTTCCCGGAAATAACGTGTATTGCCCTCCCGAAGTATGTACAGCGAGCGAACCGATCAATTACAGCTAAGCGAAAAATAGAAATCGACAGCGTCGCTAGCCCTCGCCCCAGCCGTTCGAGATCTGGAGCACCTCGCTGGGGTCATCGCCGGCCAGGGACACCTCCCTGCATCAGGTCGGCGCAGATCCTCGCCTCTGCGCCCAAGATCTCCTCGCTGCGGCACGTCGCTGGCCCACCCGCTGATCCTCGCTGCATCAGGTCGGCGCAGATCGCTGGCGGGGTGCGACGAGGAGTTGGATTGCGAGACGAATCGGGGGGTGGGGAGCAAGACGGCGGTGGGGATAGGTTAGTAAGATGCAGCGGCAGTGGGGATCGACGGGGAGCGATAGGAGAGGGCGGCGACGGAGAGCTAGAGGGCGACGGGGAACGAGAGAGGCTGTCAGTGAGAGAGACGAGCGAGGTAAAGCGAGAGGGGCAATACGGGAAACTCTGAAGTATTTTGTACGTGACAAAAGTTGTACATGAAAACGTTTAACGTCTTACAATTCGGAACGGAGGGAGTATGAAATTACTTTTGATGTGAAATATTATATTCTTTTATGTTGTATGACTGAGTGATGCAAAAATCTGTTCGTGTTATTTTGATTTTAGGAATGCAAGAACTCTGCTTGATCCGATGTTATCCAAAGATGCACTGATAATGCCTTGTAAAGGAGTATTGAAGCTGTGTGCCATGTCTCTTCCGGTTAGTCTGTCATGTAGACATCCTTTAGTTTATATTTCCACTATATTACTATTATGTTCATCTGACGCAAAAGAACATAGCTTTTTTCTAATAGCTGAGGTACTGCAGGACTTGTGGAGGAGTCGTTGCAGCCTCAAAGATGTAGAGGGTTTTGACCACTCGGGTGTTAACGAGACTTTAGGAGCCTGCGGTGATCTTCCTGGAGAGCAGCAAGGTCCTTGTCTGCCATATTATGTATGGCAATGTGGTTATACCAAGGTAAAATCAAACACTGTCTCGAGGTTAAATGCACTGATATCATCTCACTTAAAAGTGACTAACGTTACTTCCAAACTTGAGCAGAAATTAAGCAAAGTATACTCTCTCATGGACTTCAACTTTTCTGAGCCTATCCACTCCTGCTCAGGGAAAACAAAGGTACATTTGTCATCTTTCTGGTGGAATTGGAAATCGCCAGAGTTTTTGTTACTGCAGTAGGCACTTCAATTGATTCTAAGTTCTATTTGGTCCATGTTGTCACTGGTTCTAACTGAATTTCGAGAAGGTGGGGGGATGCTTGAGAGATCTCACTAGCTTAGATCGTAACACCAAAGTTGTTCTCTAGGTGTGTCTTGGGAGTGATACCGTCATTCTGCCTTAACCTTTTCAGTTTACAAATGCAATGCATAAGAAAACCAGGGTTGGTCCATCAACACCATTCTTCAGTATCTCATGCACACTAAAACACTGACATCAGGCGCCCTTGCCTGCTGGCTAAAATATGCATGTAGTTTCATGACGAAAATGTAATACCCAGATACGCGTGTATTTTTCTGACTGGTTTGTTTTCCCCGTGCGGTCATGTAGATTGAGTTTGCCGATGCTGGAACATGCCATGGTTTCGTGATTTGGATCGATTGGGTACTGGATGAGAAAAGCTCCATCGTGCTAAGCACAGGACCAGGTAAAGAGAACACCATCTCGATCATGCATATGGTACTGGTCACAAATCATGGTAACTGTAGTACCCTGATGCTGACGGTGCTGTTTGGTACTGACCTCAGAGAGCCGATACTGGAAGCAAGGAGTGCAGCTCCTCAGCAAGCCTGTGGAGGTGAACCCAGCCAATTCTGCCGTGAATGTCGAGACATCCTTCGATCCCTCCTCTGGTGACCTCAGTTTTAGTTCCTTGTTCTGTTGATGTAAGATGTAATACTAAACCTTGCGCAGCGCGTGGCGTGGACAAGAAATCGACTCGCTTTACTGCTTGCGACTTCGCCAGCAGTTGACTTCGATAGCACAGTGATATAGATACTGAGAAATTTTGTGTATCACATGATGATGACTGATGAGGCAAGGCAAAGTTCGCTCATCGACTTGGTTAATTTGGTTACGCCAAATCGCGAGCAGTCTACTACAATGGCCCGCTGTGCTTGACTGTTAACAGATCAGACGACTTAGCCTCGCGTTTATGGCCCACTTTTGTTTTTACTGTAGGTCCATCGATGCCAAACAATGAGGCCAGTTTAAAGCGGCAATCGCGTTAGATCCGTAACTTCTTCCAGGTTCGTTGACGATTCTACTGTAGTTTGTCTGCTGTGTCTGCGTTTTCAGCTGCTCAGTGTTCTCCTTGTACATTTTTTTATTGTAACAAAACATTACCGTCACGTTTAATCCACACAACCATGCCAAACTATAAGTAGACAGATGCCATAAATTCAACACGCAGCACCCTTTCAAACACAGAACCATGGCAAACTTAGTAGTTGCAAAACATAATGATAACAGAGAAAGTTTGATAGTAGAAACCGGCACCGAACAGCTGCAAGGAATTATTGAGTTCACTGTAAAGTTTATACATAATGAATCAAGGCTCTAAACTGTGGGGGGAAATGTGCCTAGTTTGTGCACACTTCTTTTTCTTGCTATCTTAACAAGCTACTACAGCTCTCCTCCCTGGGTACTTGCTTATTTCTTTCTCCATCTTCTGGCTTTGAATGAGTCAACTATCTGTACAATGGCATCCTCACGCTTCCCATGCAAAAAAGAAAAGAAAAAGGGACGCCACTTTTTTTTTTTTGGTACCTTTCTAGATATATATCATGGATATTAAATACAGAGCTATCAGAAAGAAAGAAAAATATGGCAAGGCTGCGCGACTGATTACACAACAAACAACGCACCTCGTCTTCCATCCCCTTGTTCGACTATCAGAGCTCTACCTCCTGGAGATCCTCTCCCAGACCGTTGAGCTGGAGGGACGAGTTGCTGTGGGAGCGGCTATGGGAAGGTCTCGTTCCAGGTATAAACGGTGGCGACTGCATGGTCTGCCTGTCCGGTGATCTTGAGGCAGCGGTGCTGCTCGGCTGCTCCGAGTACGTCCCGCTCCAGGACGCTGCCCGTGACCTCGAGAACGAGCTGTCGCCGCTGCCTGAGGGGGTCATGATGTTATCCATGCTCGGGTGCCGCTGCATGCTTGACTGCAGTTGCATTGGTGGCGGCGGGGAAGCGTAGGATGACTCCACCACCGGGGAGGATGATGGTCCGTCCTGATGTGCGGTTTCGCTGTGCGCATCAGCTGTTGACTCGGGAGTCATCTGCATTGATGCATCGACGGCTGCAGTTGGGACGAAGAAACTAGCGCCAGGCAGCTGGTTAACAGGTGGCATGGCCGGTTTGTTGTACGATGGTGCTCCAAAGGAACTTGTACCACCACCCTTGTTGAATGTGTCGACATATCTACACAAACAAAGGGTATGTTATAACCCACCTGGTAAAGACGTAAAAAGGGCGCAGTGGAACTAAACAAGTTACCTTGATCTAACACCCGCTCTCGCACGTGCTGAGAACTGATTCTGGCCAGGTGGTATCGGTGGCATCCCTGAAGTAGGCTCAGAAGGATTTGGAGGCTTCGTTTCTGCAAACCCGTTAGGAGTATAACCTCCACTGCTGGGGGCAGTCAGGTTATAATTTGGAGTAGTGTTCTGGAATGAGGCTGTTGTTGGAGGTGGGGCAAGGGGAGGCTCCTCAACGGGGATCTTAGCACCTCGCTCCACCCACTGCTTCAGATTCTCGTCATAGTAGAAACTGTTCTGTTCCCCCAACTTTGCCTTTAGACCATGAAAAAATTATTTGAGTTACTGCACAGAGAGGAAGGTAGGCAGAAGTACATAGTGTATCAACAAGCACCTGGTTGGAAGATTTCGTAACAAGCCCCACTGTTTTCTGCAGCAACCATCCAAAACGTGAACTGCCTGAACCTGATGTGCTTTGTGCATTATCTGATCCACCACCCTGTTAGAATGTCAATGCAAAGATAGAAAAATGAGAGATTTCTAGAAATTATTCCAATGTTACAAGAAGATATATTTTGAATGGGCATAAGTACTACGAAAGTGATAAAATCAAGAGACATAAAGGATGGCCATGCCAGATCTTGAAATGGAAGATAAAATATTTGCACGAGTGTTAATTAGCAATATAGAACAGAAAATATGTGATGAACGAGGGCGAGCAAGGTAAAACATCAACAAAATCAAATGCACACGTTATCTTATGCAACACGGTAGAGAAAATTATATGCCTTGTAACAGAAAAGTTGGACTACCTGTTGTCTCTTAAAGTCTGGTTCAGAGACACTTCTGTTATGTGTGCCTTTCCTGTCAGGGTCACTATTTTCTGCCATTGCACTCACAAACTGTTCTGAAGCAGAAGATGACATAGCCATCGCTGACTGACTATTTACAAAATTTGTGGCTGGAGCAGAGCCCTGTGGAAATGGTGGCACTGGTGCAGGTTGTGTACCCATCATGCGGGACAACGATTTATCAAACGATGAGAAAATCTTTCCAACAATCTTCGAAGGAGCAAGATCTGTGCCATATCCACCCTACATGTCGGAGAGTCGATTGTGAGTTAACATGAAAAAAAAGTGTCCCGCTAAAGTAGAAATAAACAACATTAACTACACAGAAGTCACACCTGCTGGTGGGTGCGTATCCGCTCCTCTAGGGATGAAAACAATTGCTTCCATGCTTCTAGTTCAGGCGCGCGGCCAGAAGCTTTCAGCAGCTTCAAAGATGCTTGACAGTACCTTAAGAAAGCAACTCGAATTTTAAAGTGGGCTTAAGTAACTAAGATACAAGGGTGTATGTAATAACCCAGCAACTTACCTTAGTGAATCAGAAACCTTCCCAACCTCCGCAAGCATGTATGCGTATATCAGCTTATATGGTTGAAACGGCAGGAGGATATACTGAGAATTACCCAGAACTTTCGCATATTCATACAGCTCTGTTCTCTGTAAGTTCATTACAAGAGTATTTGTTCAGGAGCAGTAAATGGAAATGACAAAAAAAATGTATTGGAGTACTTACTATCAGAGCACAAGAAACCAGTAGCAAAGTAAAATAAGGATATGACCAATTACTATGTATGAAAGAAATGCAGATTTTTTTTTCCACTAGTTAAAATTTGTAGCTTCCAACGAGAAAGGAGTGCCAATAGAACAAGCCAAAAAATAATAAAATTCCAATTTGACAGGCCCAGCAACATATCTAGTCTGCAGGTTGGAACATAAAACTCTTCTATGGAACTCTATGTGTGGGTGCGTGAGAGGGGGAGGGGGGACAAAACAAGATATCTGAGCAATTAAGACCGTAAAAGATCAAATGAACCTTGCACGCATGTGCACAACCACAAACACACATAAAGGAAATAAAGTGTACAAATTTATAAGACCTGGATAGCTTCAGGACTTGTAAATGTGCGAGGACATCTCAGATGGTCTGCTCCAAGTAAACATATTCTTGCACTTTCAGAGTATGGATCAATATTTTGTTCAGCAACTAAATAGCATGAATGAGCAGCTGCAACCTGCATATAGATATATAATAATATAAGTAATGTGTTTGGCTCAAACATGTAAAGAAACCGTACAGTCAACAGATGCAAACCTCATTTTTCTCTTTCCAAAGACAATCCCCAAGGTGAGTAATTACAAGGTCATCTCCTTTTGTCCTGTTTGCAATTATAATAGCCAAATTTTGTTGCCAGTCATCCAGCATGCCTACAGGAGTACCCTGCCAGATAGAAAAGCTACACTACATTAACTTTAAACAAATAACTAAGAGGAAAAAAAGAAGAAAGGGTACTCCAAATGCATGTCTGGAAATCATGACATGAGAAGTCGACAGAAGTCAAGCAAAATCCATCTCAGGATTAGAAAAACAATTGCAGTTTATGAGATGGCAAATAAAATCATTGTGCAGGCTACAGAAGATCCAGAGTTCTTCTGTGTGCTAACAAGCTATAACTATGGGCAGTGTGGCTCTTTCAATTTCTTCCAGTTGGTTAGTAAACTCACGGGTAATTAATGTACAGGTTCTATCAAACATATATCATTTTGTTCCTTCCAATCATGGGTAAGAATGCAATAAAGAAGTACTTATGCATTACCCCTGCAGGCTGTTGCTGACTATGTAACGTTCCATAATTGGTATCAACAGGGTCCTCAGCATTAAAAACATCAGCCTGTTGTCCAGCGATAAGAAGGCACAATGTCCTCAAAGGTGATCCAGATACAAAATGACAGTAAGCCATTTTCTTCACAGTATCGGCATAAAACTGCATGATCAGTCACTGAAACGATCAGTAATTGTTCAGAGAAAAGGGCAAAGCCAACGACCAATCTATGGACTGCAAATCTATAGTGAAGCAGACCTTATCACCAAGTTGTAAAGCAAGGATTAGTGCAGGTCCCCAGAGCTGACCTTCCTGAGCATACTGAAGTGCATCTTTCCTTCTACCAGAAACTAGAAGATTTTGAACTTCTTGAGCAGTAGCCTGCATTCAAATAGTTGGTTCAACCAGGGCCATTTTGCTAGATGACACAGCACAGAAAACCAAGAAAATAGAATTACCTGTATCTGGTTTTCTGGGGGAATATTTTTCATGCAATGTGCCATGGCTCCATATTCTCTCATGCGGGTGCTATTACTATTACATGATGACAAAAGCGCTGTTACAGCAGTGTCTGGGCCATCCATACCCTGTTAACAGTAATTCAAAAACAAATTAGTTATTCCACCTGGCGTTTGGGGTCAACATGGACTTTAATATAATATCCTATCAAAGGGGATAGAGCATGGGGCATATGTGGCTATCAATACCTGTTACCAACAATTCAAATACAAAGTCATTATTCCACTGGGGGCAGGGGTCACAACATGGAATAATTTTACTACCTTATGCTATTAAAGCGGCAGATGGTTAGGCATGTGATGATAAACGATAAAGCTGAACTGAATCTGGTTTTCTGGGGGAATATTTTTCATGCAATGGGCCATGGCTCCATATTTTCTCATACGGGTGCTATTACTATTAGATGATGAAAAAAGCACTATTACAGCAGTGTCTGGGCCATCCATACCCTGTTAACAGTAATTCAAAAACAAATTATTTATTCCACCTGGCGTTGGGGGTCAACATGGATTTTAACATAATATCCTATCAAAGGGGATAGAGCATGGGGCATATGTGGCTATCCATACCATGTTACCAACAATTCAAAAACAAAGTCATTATTCCACCTGGGGGCAGGGGTCACAACATGGAATAATTTTATTATTATCTTATGCTATTAAAGCGATGGATGGTTAGGCATGTGATGATAAACGATAAAGCTGAATTGAGTTACTTGTAGATGTTCACAATATCTTAAAGTGCTGCCTGGTCATATATAGGACGGGCTAAGTTACTTGGCAAGACTAATGTCCATGTGGAAAATGCCGCATGGGCCAAGAGCCCACGAACCTCTTATGGGTGGCTAGTAAGGTTGGATCTTGGAGACATTTCAAGCAGAACACAAAATGGAACCAAGGATATCATCAATTTGGGATTCTCCAAAAAGCCTAGAGGGAACAGATGCTTTATTGCTAGCTAAGAAACACAACGCCAAGAAACAATCCACATCCCAGGACTATGTACCAAAATTATATAAACATGGGCTGCGTGACAAGCATAGCGTCTTCTGTTTCATTGACAACATTTGCTACATCCGCAGTTTGTGGTACACCGCTTCAAAATAAGGCTCACGGGGAGAATACCTCTTTGATTTAAGCCGGACCCTTTCATTGTCAAGGCTCTAATGTGCAAATATTCATCTATACTTGAAATCAAAAACACCAAACATACGAAGAGTTTCCAACACAGAAGATGCCCGCGTGATAAAAATGGAAAAGAAAATATAAAGGACAAAACAGGCCGGATGGCCACATCAACCCAGTGCCTTTTGAATGGGAAGGAAACCCCTAGTCCCTGTCGTTCGCCTCTCCCTCTGAAGCACCACTGTTCTTCTTGCTCCAATCACATTCTCTCGGGCGCTCTAACACCCACACTGCCGTACCTCTCTATTGATCGTCCTCCCCTCATGCAGTTCTCTCCCCCAGTCCTTCTCATGCAACCATCCTCTCCAACCACCCATCCCCCAAAACTCATCCAGGATGCCAAGGGTGTGGTTCTCCTCGAGGATATAGGCGGAGATGACCATGGATGTCTCATGGCCCTTGTCATCATGGTAGAAATCAACGAATCCACCCCCCCCCCCCCCCCCCCCCACCACCACCACCGAGCAATCAGGATCAGGGCTAAACCGTGATTGCTACTGGTACGTAACGTAGGGTGCCTCTATCAGAGCAGTAGATAGCAGCCACATAACTCCGACATGTCAGTGCTTTCCAGCATCAAGATTTGTTTCTCTTTCAAGTTTCAACATGGTTTATGCAAAAGAACAAATCAGCAGATGCCAATGTAAGATTGCATCCAACATTAGGACCCAGAAGTGACTGAATACAAGAACATAAAGTGCAAGTCCAATTTTTTTTAGGATCAACAAGTTATTCGTGTTGTCGAAACTCTATATTACAGGCTCCTACAAAGTATTCGAAAGAGTATATGGCTATATGGTCGCAGCACAGCAGTGAGATGAACAGATGTTACAGTGGTGTTCATTAATTGTCTCAATATTTTACATTACAGTAAAATCAACAATGCTGCTCAAGGGAAAACATGGATACATCCAAATAGAATAGAATATGATGAAACATAAAATACCTCACGTGACGGATCAGGACCAAAGGGTGAACGGAGTTTTCCATAGTGTTGATACGATATTTTCAGCAATGAAATTAGCAGCATCTGAACATCCCCTCCTTGGAATTCTCTGACAGAAGACTCATAGCTTCCAATAATATCATCGAGCCATTTATTCACTTCCTTTGCTGCAGCACTTCCGCCAGCAAGGGGGCCAGGAATAGGTCGACGACACAAAGCATAGAAATAGCTAAGTGCACTACCATTCGTGATGCTTGGTTGATCAATTTTATCAGCAACAATCTCTGATATATTAAGAATTGACAACGTGCCACGAGAATTGCCCTTAAATGAAACGGTAAAAGCTTTTAGCTACGACTTCATTACAGAAAAGGATATTACAAAGAATGTGATAAAGATACCTGATTTCCGTTATCAAAACTTGCAGTCATTGAGCTGGTCTCTTTCATAACTGCCAGCTTGCCACCAAATCCAAATGCAACAAGAGCATGCGGTGGGCGACCAGCTGACGACCTCTCCACATGAGGGGAGTAACCATATTGTTCAGGTGAAGCTTGCTGAGAAAAGTTCATGGAGTTCTCACTGCTCAAATAGTTGTTTGGTAAATGCATGTGTGTGGCAGGATCAGTGTGTGACTGCATCTGGTACACGCTTGCTACAGGAACACTTTTTTGTGGCTCAGCAAAGCCATTCAAATTCACATAACCATGGCTTGCTGAAGGTTCGTATGCTACATGACGAGCTTGATTATCTTTAGAAGGTTCAAATTCCTTTTGGAGATTCTGGTAACCTGTAGAAGGTACAAATCCTGTACTCCTCTGGCTGTTAGTGAAAGGTTTGAACCCTTGATGACCTACTAAAGGTTCATATCCCTTGTTCCCAGTGTCATGGCTAGTAGAAGTACTTTGATTGCTTATATACGGTTCAAAACCCTTGCGAGCACTCTGATAAGTAGGTTCGGAACCCTTGTTACTAACCTGGTGGCCCTCGCCGCTACTACTGTACTGACTTGTAGAAGGCATAAATGTGTTAATACTATCTTGACTGCTTTTCTGTGGTTCAAAACCCTTGTGAGCACTCTGATAAATAGTAGGTTCGAAACCCTTGTTACTAACCTGGTGGCCCTCACTGCCACTACTGTATTGACTCGTCAAAGGCATAAATGTGTTGATGGTACTTTGACTGCTTTTCTGCGGGTCGAAACCCTTCTGAGCACTCTGATAACTAGTAGGTTCAGAACCCTTGTTACTAACCTGGTGGCCCCAACCACCATTACTGTATTGACTTATAGATGGCACAAATGTGTTGATATTAGTCTGATAATCTGTAGAGGGTTCCAACGAAGGAATGAATGTGTTGATAGCAGTGCGATAACCAGTAGAGGGTTTCAAAGGCTCGGTATAAGCCGGCTGACTAATCTGATTCTCAACATGCTGACCGGAACCATAGGAACTCCCAGAATGTACGCTGTTAACCAATGAATCATGCTGCCATTGGCTCTGCGGATCATAATTACTTACCTGAGTATTCCCGTCATGTACTGCATTGTGGCCTGCCGCAGCAAATGCATCTAAAGCTGAAGCCGTAGTTGCAGCTTGCATGACACCTTGCTGGTACGACTCGAGCGTCAGCCACTCCTGAGTGTTGGTGTCATAGTAATATCCAGGGAACTCAGCATAGAACTGCATGTTTGGTGGGTACTGTGCTGTCGCTGTACTGCTCTGATCCTGGCCCCAGCTCACGGCAGTGGTGCTGCCCTCCTCCGCGATGGTCTCCAACCCTGGCTGTGAAGAGTTCTGCAGGTACGAAGCACTAAGCTGCTGCTGCTGCTGCTGAACATTATCACTCCCAACAACCGATGATGTATCAGCAACGCCTTGAGCACTGATAGTAGCTACTTGATACCACTGCCCTGTTGCCCCATCGTACTTAAAACCAGGGTAGAGATTATCCAGATAGTTGGGATCCGAGTAGTCCACAGCCCCGCCGGTCCAGTCCGACTGTGCATTGGTGTTCTGATGATCCGCAGGCTCCACAACACTAGCACCCACATAGGACTGCGAACTGGCATTGCCAACTCCATTGAAGAAGCTATGATCCGCTGCTCCAGCAGTACCGGTCCCCACAGAAGAACCCTGCACTCCAAAAAAGGCATCTTCGCTACCATCAGCCAAGAAGTCCCCGGCACTAGTCCCCCAGTCCAACTGCGAATTGGCGTTACTGTTGCCCGCTCCACTGAAGAAGCTGCGATCGTCGACTACAGCACTGCCGGTGCCGGCAACAACTGAACCCTGCACTCCCTGGACCCCGGCCGCGGCAGCTCCGAGAAAAGCATCCTCTTCGCCGCCCGCCAGAAAGTCCCCGAACGGATCTTCCCCAGCGCTGCTGCTGTCGGCACCGAAGACGCTCCACTGCACCTGCTTGACCGTAGTAGTCCGGACGCCCTTCCCCGACGACCCCGGTGACCCGCCCTCCGGCGTCACCACAGCCTCCGCCTTAGGTGCCGACGCTGAAGCCTTCACCTCGGGCAACCCAGCCAGAACCTCAGCATCAGCGGGCACCACCGCGGCCAGAACCTCAGCATCAGTGGGAGCCGACGCGGCCAGAACCTCAGCATCAGTGGGCACCGCCACGGCCAGAACCTCAGCATCAGTGGGCGCCGACGCGGCCAGAACCTCAGCATCATGAGGCGCCAAGACGGACAGAACCTCAGCATCAGTGGGCGCCGCCGCGGCCAGAACCTCAGCATCAGTGGGCGCCGACGTGGCCAGAACCTCAGAATCAGTGGGCGCCGCCGCGGTCAGAACCTCAGCATCATGGGGCGCCGTCGCGGCCTTCGTCTCAGCATCATGCGGCGCCACCAGGGCCTCAACCTCGGCCTGTGGAGGAGGAGGAGGAGGACGAGGATCGGCAGTGTCAGCCTGCGGTTCTGGAGGGGACGACACGACCGCCGTGGGCTCGGGCTCGGGCGCTGCTCCCATGCCGCCGTCCTCGTCCTCGTCGGCCAGGGTGAGGGACGACATGTCCGCCGCCGCGGCGGCCACGTGGGCGGCGGCAGCGGGGGGCGCCTGTTCATCGTCGTCGTCTTCGACCAGCTTGTCGAAGAAGTCGGCGTCGTCGGAGTCGGACGCCATCTGCTGATCTCGGGTCGGGGGAGAGGGCGGCTAGGGTTTGTTCAGAGGGCCGGCGCAGATCCCGAATCGAGCCTCGCCTCGCCGCGGCGGATCGGGGAGGAGGAGGAGGAGGTGGGTCGGATCGGGGGGCGGTGAAGAACTGGATTTGGATCTCGACTTCGACTTGGGTGGAGTTGGATTTGGACAGGACAGGACAGGGAAGGGGGGAGACGCGTGCAACAGCCGACGTCGCGTCACTCATCTCTTCTTCCTCGTCATCTCTTCTCCGCTCACTATGTTTGGATTTCTTGTCTTGTCTGTATTATTCGAGAAAATGACAAAAAAACCACCATATTTGCGGCTGAGATGTCACCAAACCACCAACTTTGGGTTTTTTGACACATGAATACCACTTTTGGGGTCATGGTGTGACGCGTAGCACTGATCTGTCGTGTTTAGCCGTCTAACCATATGTCTGGCATGTGGGACCCGATGTCAGTGCACACGTGGCGGGGGCCGGACGGACGGAGGAGACGGCCGTTAACGCGCGCGTTAGGGCATAACCATTGCGCAATCGCATCTCTCTCCCCTCACCCTTTTCCCTTCTCTGTCCTGCTAGCCATACCCGCGTCGTCGCCGCCCCGCCGCCGGAGAAGTGTTAGCACCCGTTTTTGGCAAGTCCCGGATTCAAGCTTACTCGGAGGAAATAGCGACTTGATGTAATCCGGCAAGAGTCAACCCGACGGGAGTTAACCCGGTTTAGCCAGAAACCGGGTCACAGGTTCAAGCTCACTCGGAAGGAATTGGATGACTCGGAGAAGACCTGGGATGACGACCCGGCAGGAGTTAACCTGGCGGGACAAAACCCGGCTTACTCGGAACCCGGTGCAGGTTGGACTCGAAGCCTCCTGAAGATTACACAAGCTGCACCAGAGATGCCGGACGCGAGGTGATTTAATGCTTGCAAAACCCAAAACGGAAGTCAGTGGCGCCAGAAGGAGTTCGGGATCAACCCGGAAAGAACAAAAGGTAACTTTCCAAAAGAAGCCGGAGACGATGCTTGCAGTCCGAATCCAACACGACGCCGGCCAGGAATCTTACCTAGTTTAGGAATAGAAACCGACCTATGCTATGAGTTGTAATCCTTGTAGAAGTACAATGCTTGTACGGGAAAGTCCAGCCGCCTCGCTATATATAGGTAGGAGGTGACGGCCGATTGAAATTAAGCAAACAATCGACAATCAATTCAAACCCTACTTTTTACCCTCAAACCCTAGTTCTTGCTTCCGTTATTCGACGACTTCGCGAGAGCTCATCGAATATCGACAATCGAGTTGAGAGCGGTCCAATCCGGCTTAACTCAGCCAATCGTCGCCGGCTCCCTCCGACGGGGTCCCTCCCGAGGGGCTGGGGCGTCTGGTTCTAAACAGAACCGGCTTGCTGTCTTGCGTATCGCGCTGCAGGTCGGTCTCCCGCGGGGCGAGTTGCGGAGTATCTCCCCCGACACCGCGGGTACACAAGGATGTGTTCGTGTGACGCGTTTTCATCGCAACACACTTTTTGGCGACTCCGTCGGGGACATAGATTTTTAACCTAACTCGGACAACAATGACCGGGTCTAAGGCTATAGATCTGTCCGGCATCACCACCGACAACATCATCAAGCCTACCATCAAGGATTTGTCGGAGGCACAACGCCAAGGTCTGGATGAGTGGAAGAAGAAGAGGAGCGACGAGTTCGAGGCACTACGACTCAAGCGGGAGCGAGAAGATGAAGAGTTGTACTTGGCTAGCTTCAAGTTAGATCGGCAAGGCGTAACCACGCCGATCAAGGAACCGGCATATGCACCTCTGAATATCGACACCGACAAACCCGTTGTAAGTAACAGTATCTTTTCTCCTGAACAGTTAGCCGAGATCCAGTATCATATTTCACAAAGTACAACCAATGTTTATGATCTTATGCTGGAGCATGAAAAGGCTAAGAGAAACACCATCCAAGCCCAAACATCAGACACACAACCGATAAGCCCGAGCAGGGAAAACCGGATCATTAGCACATTACCTTGTCCGACTCCGATCCGAAGTTCACCCTACCCGGCAGGTCAGACGGGACCAGCGGTGCAACTTCCGGGTCACGGGTCAATGCCGAATTTAGATTCGGCTTCGTGGATGCAATCCGGCCCTGCGACCAATTCTGCTCCTGTTCAGGAAAAAATTGGATCAAATAGCATACGACAAATTCGGGTATATGCCAAAACCTAGAACTTACGTTAAACCCTATCCCGAATACTTTGATTTACAACCCTACCCACCTGGCTATAGAGTCCCTGAGTTTTCCAAATTTAATGGGGTGGATAACAAATCGACATGGGAACATATTAGTCAATATTTGGCTCAATTAGGCGAGGCTAATCACGATCACATCAAAGTGCGCATGTTCTCTTTGTCGTTAACCGGGGTTGCTTTTTCTTGGTTTTCGGCTTTAGCTCCCAATTATATACATACTTGGTTTCACTTGGAGCAAAAATTTCATGAGCACTTCTATGCCGAAGAGATCGAGTTAAAGTTGTCCCATCTTATGTCGGTTAGGCAAAAACATGATGAATCGGTATCCGATTATATCAAAAGATTTGGAAACACCAGAAACCGATGTTACAGCTTGGTGATAACCGAGAGAGATATGGCCGACTTAGTTTTTAACGGATTAAGGACGTATCTAAGAGAAAAGCTAGAAGGACACGATTTCTCCTCTGTCGGTCAGGTTCAGGAGAGAGCTCTGGCTCATGAAAGCCGAGTTAACGAGTCCAAAGACTCGCATCGGATGAGCAGGGGTCGGCTCAATGCTATCGAATATGATGCTGACTCCGGTGATGAAGCCGATGTTTACGTAGCCGAGTTTGTTTGGCCGAGTAAGGCCAAACCCTACACATGTGATGACCTAAAGCCGGTTCGTAAGAACCGGGATGATGAGGTAAAGTGTAGCTTTGACATAGGTAAATATGAAAGAATATTTGATGCCTTGTTGAAGGACAAAGTGATCCGAGTCAACCATGTTATGCCGTCACCTGATGAATTAAGGCGACGTGCTTATTGTAAGTACCACAATTCTTTCTCTCATGCTACTAATGATTGCAATGTCTTTCGTCGACAGATTCAATCGGCCCTCAATGATGGACGATTAAGCTTTGCCGGCATGGCCATTGACACACAACCGTTCCCAATGAACGTGCTAGATCTCGAGGGCAAGAAAGTTCTTTTTCGGCCAGAGGCGGCCGAAGGCGTTAACAAATCTAACGTGGTTATTGGTGAGCCCAGAAAAGAAGCCGGTGTCAAGGAAGCAAGGAGAGAGATCACACTGACCTGGCAACTTGATGGAAAGGAGGTTATCAAGATTACCGTCAAGAACTCCACACTCGGGGGGCAACAACCACGAGCAAGAGAATCCGGAATCCAGAATTCGGAACTCGGGGGGCAACTTCGGTTCATAAAGCCCAAGAACCCAGAAGTCGGCAAATGGAAGACAAATCAGGTTGAATACAATACAAAGTAAATCAAGTCGACTTTCGATATGTTGCTGAATAAATATGTGCGCCAGGCCGGGTCTAAAGTAACCCGGCAATATGGGAAGCGACCAAGGTCACCATCTACCGAGAGAAACTACCGGCATCAAGAGTCGGCTGGGGAGTCTAAGCGTCAAGTAACCCGGCAAACTGTGAAAAGCCGACTCGTGTATCCGGGTAATTCCTCCTATTGGCGAGTCAAGGAGCAAGGAGCCAAGGCAGCCGACATAGAGAGGAGGTTGGTCCCGGACGATTCATTGGTCATTAGGACGCATGTGTTGAAACTGAAGGACCCGGTTACAAAGCCGGCAGATGATAAGCCGATACTTGCTATCGTGCCCAAAGTAACATCCAGTGACCATGAAGCCGGATCCAGCCGAACCGAGGTAGTTAAACCCCGGGATCCAAAATACACCCAGCCAAAGTGGTGCCCGCCGGGTATAACGAAAACACATAATCGGAAACTGCAAAGGGCAAGGAACCGGGAGAAGGCAGAAAAGGAGGCCGAGCAAGCTAGAGATGTCGAGTTCAACGCCGAAAGACCAATGGTGTCGGCTCAAGTATGGGTGCCGAAACCAACTACTCCGACGACTCCATTGATGATTATGCCAAGTCCTGCTGTGAGCAACGAAGCAGGGCCGGTTTCTGTACCGGCCATTACTTATTCATCATGGACGGATGAAGTGGAGGCAGCGGACTTGGAAGCAGAGGACAAGCCGGCAACAGCCGAGTCGGATAATGAATCAGCAAATGGAGACTCGGCAGAGGATTCGACGGGCGAGGAGCTGGCAGGAAACGAGTCGGAGTTGGCAATAAACGACTCGAAGAATCCAACAGATGAAGAATTACTGGACTACGAGAGTACGCCGACTCGGGTAGGTATGGATATTAACATGGTATATTATTTACCTGCTGAATTCCGTGCTGTAGAAGAAGAAGCCGAGGTAGCGCAGCTCAACTTCGGACCCAAGAATGCCATCTTCGAGAAACCTGAGGGACCGGTTAATCACCTTAAACCCTTGTACGTCAGAGGACATATCAACGGGAAGCAGGTTACCAGGATGATGGTTGACGGAGGAGCTGTGGTAAACCTAATACCGTATTGTGTCTTCAAGGAATTACAATTAGAATATGATGATCTCATGAAGACGAACATGGTATTGAACGGGTTCGAAGGAGGGGAAGGAGTAGAGGCCAAAGGAGTTATTAGTCTGGAACTCACAGTGGGAAGCAAGACTTCGGCTACTGCGTTCTTCGTTGCTGAGGTGCAAGGAAATTACAATGTGTTACTCGGACGAGATTGGCTCCACGCATATCAGTGTGTGCCATCTAACATGCACCAGCAACTTGTACAATGGATCGACGATGAGATTGAAGTCGTTCATGCTGATAACTCGGCATGTATTGCTTTAGCCGAGTCCGTTGTTGATTGGCAACACTCAAATGCTACATGCCTTTCAGGGCGTGATTTATCCGGGTTCGATTTCCTGAGTGCTACCAGGGACGGATTCGTGCCAGTATCCTTAAAGCCAGTTGGAAATAATCGGCTGCGTCTCAGATAGATGGATCCCAACAACGATGAGTGGTTGCAAAAGCGTCTGGACAAGTATCGGGCAGAGAGGAACGATATGCGCGAAGCAATTGAAGAACCAGACGACATGGATAAGTTGGGGCAAGGTTTTACGTCGGCCGACCCGCTCGAAGAAGTAGATATCGGGGATGGCACTGTTCCCAGGCCGACATTTGTAAGCAAGAATTTAGAAGCCGATTATAAATCCGAGTTAATCGCGCTAGTAAAGGAGTACGTGGACTGCTTTGCTTGGGAGTCCCACAAGATGCCCGGGTTAAGCCGAGAGCTTGTTGAGCATCGGTTACCGATAAAAGCCGGTTTCAGGCCATATAAGCATCCGGTTCGTAAATTCAACCCGGCAATATATGACCGGATCAAAGAGGAGATTGGCCGGCTTCTAAAAGCCAATTTTATTCGGCCTTGCACGTATGCCGAATGGATTTCCAACATTGTGGCGGTCGAGAAGAAAGGATCCGGTAAGATCAGAGCATGCATAGATTTCCGAGATTTAAACCAAGCTACGCCCAAAGATGAATATCCTATGCCAATAGCCGACATGCTTATCAATGACGCCTCGGGACACCGAGTCATTAGCTTTCTGGACGGGAACGCGGGGTACAATCAGATATTCATGGCCGAAGAAGACTCGGCCAAGACAGCTTTTCGCTGCCCCGGGTTCGTTGGTTTATTCGAGTGGACGGTAATGACCTTTGGATTGAAGAATGCCGGAGCCACGTATCAGAGAGCAATGAACTTGATATTTCATGATCTTCTTGGAGTCATACTGGAAGTATACATTGATGACGTGGTTGTTAAATCGGACGGCGAGTTAAATCATTTGGCCGACTTACGACTCGCGTTTGAAAGGATGAGGAAGTATGGGCTCAAGATGAATCCGTTGAAATGTGCTTTTGGCGTGTCGGCTGGGAGGTTTCTCGGTTTTATCATACATGAGTCCGGCATAGAAATCGATCCGGCGAAAATTGAAGCTATCCAGAAAGTATAGGCGCCGAGTTGTAAAAAGGACATGCAGAAATTCCTAGGCAAGGTAAATTATTTGAGAAGATTTATTACTAACTTGTCTGGAAAAGTTGATGCGTTCACACAGATACTTCGGCTCAAGAATGATGACGATTTCACCTGGGGGGCAGAGCAGCAAGAGGCATTTGATAGAATAAAAGCTTGCTTGTCTAAACCTCCGGTTCTGAGGAAACCGAGTCGTGGTTTACCGTTCCGGCTTTACATTGCTGCCGAGAAAAAGGTGATTGGAGCAACTTTGACTCAAGTGGCCGAAGGACATGAGTACGTCATTACATACCTAAGCCGGCGACTGCTGGATGCCGAGTCAAGATACAGCTTTGTGGAAAGGTTGTGGTTGTCTCTTTATTTTGCTTGCACCAAATTGCGTCATTATCTTTTATCGAGTGAGTGCAAAGTTTTTAGTCAAACCGATGTCATCAAGCACATGATACATAGGCTGATTCTCAGCGGACGAATCGGCAAATGGGCGTATGGGCTAATCGAGTATGATTTGGCTTATGAATCTCTCAAATCTGTGAAAGGCCAGGTTGTAGCCGATTTCATTGTTGAACATCGGATTGATCTAGAGCAAGAAGCCGACTTACATGTTGTGTCGGCTGTACCGTGGAAACTTTATTTTGATGGCTCAGTTTGCAGTAGTGGACAAGGGGTCGGCATTGTGTATATTTCACCCCATGGTACTATCTTTGAAGCCTCTTGTCGTCTCAATTACTTTTGCACTGACAATGAAGCCGAATACGAAGCTCTTCTATTCGGATTGGAAATTTTAAAGGATGCATGGGTAACTCATGTCGAAGCATATGACGATTCACTGCTTATCATCTAGCAAGTGGCCAAGATCTTCCAATGCAATAGTGGATCACTCAACACGTATCTCGACAGGTGCCTGGATATCATATCGTTTTTGGATTATTTTTCTATATCTCATGTTTCCAGGCAGGACAACTGGCTCGCCAACGAGTTGGCACAGCAGGCATCAGGCTATCATGTCAGTAGGGGAGTATTTTTCACAGCAGAGAAGCCGATGCTATCTGTCGTCAATGACTCGGAAGCTGGAAGAAAAACCGGGTCATCTAGCTCGGACGACGAAGGAAAAGCCGGGTTATCAAATTCGGCTCCGGAGGAATCTGGTGGAACCCGGTTAGCTGATTGGAGGACACCTATTGTCGATTATCTGAAGAATCTGAATCAGAAAACAGATAGGGCTGTTCGGCGGCTTGCTTTTAAGTATACTTTGATAGATGACGAGTTATATCGCCGAACAGCTGATGGTCTTCTTCTTAAGTGCCTGGATGAAGATCAATCTCGGGTTGCCATGGGAGAAGTCCATGATGGTTTATGCGGGACACATCAGTCGGCTTACAAGATGAAGTGGATGCTCAGACGAGCCGGATTCTATTGGCCGACGATGATTAATGACTGCTTCCGATACTACAAAGGATGCGAGGCATGCCAGAAATTCGGAGATATTCAGTTAGTACCGGCTTCACTTCTTAATCCGGTAGTAAAGCCGTGGCCTTTTCGAGGATGGGCACTGGATTTCATTGGTATGATTAACCCGGCTTCATCCAAAGGGCATCGGTTTGTGCTGGTTGCTACTGATTATTTCACCAAGTGGTCTGAAGCAGTACCCCTCAGGAATATGACCCACAAAGAGGTAATTCAATTTATCACGGAGCATATTGTTCATAGATTCGGTATCCCGCAAACTCTCACTACAGATCAAGGTACCTCCTTCATGGCTAAAGAGGTGAAACATTTTGCCAAATCGCTTGGGATCAAGATGCTCAGTTCATCTCCATATTACGCTCAAGCCAATGCACAAGCCGAGTCAAGCGACAAAATTCTGATCAAGTTGATTAAGAAGAAAATACAGGACTACCCGAGGAGGTGGCATGAGGTATTGTCCGAGGCATTGTGGGCTCACCGGATCTCAAGGCATGGTGCAACCAAGGTAACCCCCTTCGATTTAGTTTATGGATAAGAAGCCATTTTACCAGTAGAAGTAAATCTGGCTGCTTTGAGGTTCGCTAAGCAAAACGATTTGTCGGCTGAGGATTATCACAATTTCATGATGGATAACATAGACGAGGTAGCCGACAAACGTATCAAGGCTCTGAAGGACATTGAGAAGGAGAAGTTGCGGGTAGCAAAAGCTTACAACAAAAGAGTCCGGATAAAGAATTTCAAGTTGGCAACTTGGTCTAGAAAACTATATTGCCAAGCGGTTCAAAAAGCCGAAGATTCGGCAAATGGTCACCAAATTGGGAGGGGCCACTCCGAGTCGTATGGGTTGTACCCGGTAACTCATATCTGGTGGAAACGTTGGAGGGTGACATATTGCCCCGAGCTATCAATGGGAAGTACTTGAAGAGATTCCACCCAAGCGTATGGCAAACTGCATAAACCGCACATATTGCTCTTCAAGATCGGTTATTGTAATGCTATATGATGTGTTTCCTGGGATTCGATGGATTATGAAGTTATGATCAGATTGTGCATGGTTCTTATATGTTGATTTATGTTCTTGCATGCTCTCCGATGTGCGTAGTTACTTTGGCCAACTGATTTCTTGTATCTTCAAGAGAGAGTATTTATGCTAGATGGTAGGTTCATGCCCCCTCTTGTGCCTAGGCACGAGTGACATCTAAGGACGAGGGTGTGATGTTGCTACTAGGGGTAAAACGGTGTTTATGTCTACATGATTATAAATATTGCTTACATCATGCACGTTACTTAATGTAATTGTCTGTTGCTTGCAACTTAATACCGACGGGTGACAGACTAGATAGCGATCACTAGGTAGACTTTTTAGACAAAGATGCAGTTGGATGACGGTCTTTGTTATTCGTCGTGATGTCTACATGAATATTACCATAAACTCTTTAATTTGGCTAGATTAAGCTTGTGTCATAATCTTGTCAATTGGCTAGTTGTAATTCGTTTACCCATCATATTAATATTTTATCTTATGGAGAGACACCACTAGTGAACCCATGGCCCCCGGTCCATCCTTTTCCATTGATTACAACACTGTTTACTTGCTTCTCATCATTTACTCGCTGGTCCGTTTTCATATTTCATCCACTACACTATTCGTTTTAACCGCTTTGTTTTCAGCAGAGCAGGAGATTGACAATATTTCTGCCATTGGGGGCAAAGTAATTGTTTGAGTGTGTGCAGGTCCATGCTCATTGATGGTTAAGCGCAAGAGATCGTCGACGTGCACCTCGTTGTTGATTTCAAAGTCCTACTGGTTCGATTAAACCTTGGTTCTTCACTGAGGGAAAACTGCTACTTGCTACATCCACACCTTCGCTTGGGGTAATACCAACGCTATCATCTTCACACATCAGTTGCACTTGGAGCATGAGCATTTGTTGCAGTCCTTAAATAAGTTGTTGATGTTAGTGTTTATAGTTGTATCCATCCTCCATTGGTTGCAACTGGAGCATGCACATTGTTGCACTAGTTTTTTCGATCAAGAGTTGTTGCACTACTTGTAAGTTGATACCAATGGTGTAGTACGTCACCCCTCACTAGTTTTGAAGCTATTTATTGGTTAAATAAGTTTTTCTTGTTGTTGTTGTTCAGTGTGAATCATGACGCCGCCACCCCGATGCAATGGAAATGTCTCTGGACTTTATCAGCATTAACACCATCACCGTCCGGCTCGCCTCGGTGTCGTCGAGAAGGAGGGGCACACCAAAAATTCTCGACAGAGCCACGATGAAGGTTTTGGGGCGTGGTTGCTTGCGGCACCGATAGCCCAACTTCCAATGGTGGAGTTGAAGGTGATTCTCATGTTTCGTAAGGGTTGCATTTGGTGCATATTGTAGTTGTTGCAATCTTTGAATAAGTTGTTGTTGGTGGTGTTTACTTGCAATCATCGGCAATTGGGTTGTAACTAGATAAGTTGCATTTGCTACACTAATGGAAATAAGTTGCAACTGATGGTGTTTTAGCTGTAGACATTTCCCACTGGGTTGCAACTGGAGCAAGCGCAATTGATGCACTCGTTGAAATAAGTTTGCTAATGGTGGTGGTTTAGTTGTAGTCACCCCCACCGGGTTGCAGCTAGAGCAGGCACAATTGCTGCACTCGTTAAATAAGTTGTTTCTAATGATATTCGGTGGCGGGAGCGGGATCAACTAAACTGCGAGAAGCCGAAGAGGATGTAGCTTTGAGACCAGCGGTGCCCAACCCTTCCCGAAGGCACACCAAATGGTGGTGGGTGAAAGCTCCAGGATGACGGGACGGGCGAGATGGTGTGTAGACCGTCTAGATCGACGTAGGGTGATGATAGAAGGGAATCAACCAAGATGAAGAGGTACTAGAGCGAGCGTGGTGGTCAATCTTTGGCGAATGGGGTCTAAAATGCAACATTCAACTAAGCCTAAAAGGGCTAGACATGAAAGTATGGCCATGCACCCAGCCATTCAGCCTTGGTTCCATATGTCACTGACTGAACCCCTATTGTGTTCTTCCATGGTGAACGTGTACGCACGACATGCCCCGCGCTTGCACATTCTCCCGCGCCATGCTTTTTATTGATTTATTACTATGTGCTCTGCTTGCCGCTTACCTAAGGAATTAATGGCGTCTACCATTTCTGCAGGGTGACCAAGCATTTATAGTGGTTGGGGCCATCAACTTAGTCAAGGATACTTCTACCCGGAGTTTCGCTAGAGTGAGCACCGACTGTGTGCGGCCGCCTTACAGAGGAAGAGCGTGCAGGACGACGCCGACCTTTGCCACATGCCGATGTGAAGGGTCAGTGATGACGTCCTTCGTGTTGGGGCTTCGTGTAATATGATATTAAAAACATGTGACAACATCACAAAACAAGCATGGAACAATCAAAAAATATAGATATGTTTGACCCGTATCACTCCTCAGCCCCGCCCAACACATATAGAAAACAACCCACACGTGGGGCCCACTGAACCGTCCCAGCGCCTGCCCCGCTCGAAACCCAGCTCATTTGCCCCGACTCCCTCTCTCTTCTTTCCTGCGTCCTTGCTCCCGTCGCCATTCCTGCGCCCTGCGCCGCCTCACCCTCGCCCCGCCGCCCTGCGACATCCGCCCAGCGTCGGCCTCCATGCTCGACCGAGCCCCGCCGCCCTGCACCGCCTCAGCCTCCGCTGCTCAGCGCCGACCTCCACCAGCGCCCAGTGTGTGCTCGACCAGACCCCGCCGCCCTTCTATGGCCACGAGCACAGCCGCCCTTCGCGCTCTACCAGGCCCCGCCTCCCTGCGCGCTCGACCGGGCCCCGCCTGGCCTTGTATGGCCACGAGTGTCGCCGACGATGAGCTCATCCCCACACGGGCGGCCCGGTGTCCAGGTCTTGATTGCTTTTTAAATTTCTGCTCAAGGGCTTTTGTGTAAAACTTTGGACCCATTTGTAATTTATATTTCTGGACTCTAGTCTGAGCACATACAACCTACCAAACAACATCTCATGTCAGCTTGTTTGAACACATACCACCTACCAAACACACCACAAAATCTCAGTCCAACCCGTATAAGCTCAGCTTGGTCCAGTTGAGAAACCTATGTTGGAGAGACCAAGGCTACCAAACACACCCTAAGATTGTTTCTTGATGTAGTTTGAGAGAGACTAAGAGAGTGACATACAACTGGCCGCGGGAAAAAACAGGATTAGGGAGATAGACTCCTACCTTCGGTATTGTTTTGCCCTTGTGCTTTGTTTTTTTTTCTTCGAAATGGAGGGTGTACCCCCAGTCTCTGCATCCAAAGAATGCACACAGCCATTTTATTAGATTATTCAACAAAAACTTACAAGAGGAATACAATGATCAATCCGAAATGAAGCCACCAACCTAGCGACATCTCGTTATACCTAAAACAAAGATGAAGGGGGTGGCCAAGAACAAAGCTGTATGCCCTTGTGCTTTGTTTTATGTCATAGCAAAGCGTGGTGTGATAGGAAATTACTTTATGTTGATTTAAAAGGTAGCATTTCATCATCTGGCAGGCACAAATGTATTCGAGTTAGACTCTTTTCCAGCACGTTGCACTATGATGTGATTTTGGTATCCATGGAAAGCACATATGTCGTGGGGCTACCTTTCGGGTACCCCACGGTGGTGGTACCTGGGTCACGCCAAGGGAAGCCCATTGAAGCCCATGAAGTGTACCGTGTGGCCCGAGTAGCTGGTTAGGCCGGTGATGGCTTTCCTTATCCTGTAATGTGCAATCCGCACCGTCCACCCGAGACCTGGCCTATGATATAAGGGCTAGGAGGGTGCGCCACCTAGGTAAAAAAGACACACAAGCAAACCCTAGCGAGATTGCCATCTCGCCATTGTAGCCACCTCGATAATACCAGACAAGCAGGAGTAGGTCTTTACCTCACCTCGAGGGGCCGAACCTGGGTAAACTCGCCCCCTGTTAGCCGTCGTGATCACCAACGTTCCTACTCTCCCCCCCTCAATCAACCCGGGAAACAAAACCTTGGGATTTGCCGAGTCCACACCTCGTCAATTGGCGCCGTCTGTGGGAAGAACAGATCGTTGGAGTCATGGTTGCGCCGGCCTCATCTGCAATGAAGAACGGCATCAGCGCCAGGGAGTCGATCTACACCGGCTTCCTCGAGTTTGCCCAGCACTCGCCGACGGATCTTCCGGCGTACGCTGAGCTGCAGCAGAGCACGTGGATTACCTTCGGTAGTCTGCGTTATCTGGTGGACAGTCGTGGAACGCTCCGGCCCACGCTGGCTACGTTGTGTGCGACGGATGCGCCTGCATCTACATCGACTGCGCCGACCGCGGTTTCACCCGCCGCGAAGATCACATCTACTACGGCCACGGCGATCGCGTCATCGACTGCCGTGAAGACCGCGCCCACTTCGACTGCGTCAGCATCATCTACGACTGCGTCAACGGCGACTGCGGTGACCACATCCGCGGTTACCAGAAAAATCGCATCTACTGCAACCCCGGCGCGAAACAAGTCTACTCCGACCTTCTTGTCCGCGCCCCGGACGAAGCCAAAATTTACGCCGATTTCGACTACGCCAACCGCGCCTCCGCATCGCGGAGTCGCCAGTAGCAGTGACCGTGGCACCCGCCACGTTGCTGTGATCTTCGACTCTGAGCATAGCTCGGACGAAGGAAGCAGGACTGGGAGCATCAGCCCCACTTGACGGGTTTACCCCGCGCAAGTTTATATGGCCAGCCCAGCACGATCCAACGGCGGGGAACCCCTATACCCGCTGGAGGTGACCATGCCGGACAGGGTGACAAGACTCACCATCACTCGGGAGATGGCGATCAAGGCCATGAAGCACGTGGACGAAGGCACGTTCCCTTCACCAGATGAACCCCGAGAAGACCAACTGGCGGTCCAATACTTGCTTTGGAAAGAGTCCGAGCGAGTCCGCCAAGAGAAGGCCGATCTGATTCGGCGCAAAGAATTAGCTGACGCGTCGAGTGCCAGGAGGGCAGCACACTCGTTCATGGCCGGATCGGAAGAAGTCACACAAGGAGGACGTTACAGGGCTCGCATGCCACGGGTGCCAGAGGCTGATCGCGTCCATCTTGCCCGCAATCTGGAGTCGTCATTCATGACGGAGGATGCGGACGGAATCCCCGTCCCCAAGACACCCGCTTCGGCCCTCATGGCAGTCGAAACCTACCTGTCGGGGATATGAACCCCGGATATCCCTAAGAGGACCATTTCTTCAAAAACTACAAGGGCCGGCTACAGCGTGCCGCCTGAAGCCCGCCGGATAAAGCAAGCTATTTCCTCTACCCGGAGGCGGACGGCCGGCTAGAGCAGCCGGCCTCTACCAACCGACCAGTCCGTACTGGTAGGCCCGGATCGTCCAGCTCCTGTCGGACGTTACAGCTACAATGTAATAATGATATAGCTCCAGCCGGCTCCAGAGTAGTGATGTCATAGGGACAATCGTGTAATCTCCTTGTAACCCAAAACCCTAGACGCTGCCTATATAAGGCGTGCATGGGCCTCCTGCGCGAGGCAAGCAGGCACGTCACACAGACACACAGATACGTAGATCATCGTCTTCCACCTCTAGCCGGCTGGACAACTCTAGCCGGCACCACCGCCATACAGCTCCAGGAGCAACCTTTGTAGCCCGATCTGTGATCAATCAATAAGAACAAGAAGAGCAGGACGTAGGGGTGTTACCTCCCAGAGGAGGGCCCCGAACCTGGGTAACTGACGTGTGTTTGCATGTTTGTTGCCCAATCCCGCGCGAGCATCCGATCGTCGCCTGCCCCACACTCTTTTCCGTCTTTGATGGATATGCCGTGCTACCCACCACGACATTTGGCGCCCACCGTGGGGTACCCGAAAGGTAGCCCCACGACATTTGGACACAAAGAAGATCTGCTTCGACGACAACGACAAGTCCAAATTCGTCTCCGTGGGGGCGAGCCTGGACCCCAAATAGGAAAGCGCGCTCGTCGAGTTCCTCCGTGAGAACCGGGACATCTTCGCGTGGTCCCCCAAGGACATGCCTGGTGTGCCGAGGGAACTCGCCGAGCACTCTCTTCATGTCCGGCCAGATGCCAAGCCGGTAAAACAATCCCTGCGACGTTTCGCGGAAGGAAGAAGACAGCTCATAGGAGAAGAAATAGCCCGGCTACTCGCGGCCGGGTTCATCAAAGAAGTGCAACACACGGAATGGTTAGCCAATCCGGTGATGGTGGAAAAGAAGAACAAGAAATGGCGGATGTGTATCGACTACACCCACCTCAACAAGGCCTGCCCTAAAGACCCCTTCGCATTGCCGCGCATCGACCAAGTGATCGACTCCACGGCCGGCTGCGACCTCCTCTCCCTCCTCGACGCCTACTCCGGCTACCACCAAATTCCGCTGAATCCGGACGACCAGCTCAAGACCGCCTTCATCACCCCATACGGCCCGTACTGCTATACCACCATGCCGTTCGGCTTGAAGAACGCGGGAGCAACATACCAGCGCTGCATGCAGAAATGCCTGCACGACCAAATCGGTCGCAACGCACACGCCTACGTCGACGACGTCGTCATCAAGACCAAGGAGAAGCACACCCTCCTCCTCGACCTCAAGGAAACCTTCGACAACCTCCGCCGCTTCCAGATGAAGCTCAACCCGGAGAAATGCGTGTTCGGCGTTCCAGCCGGACAGCTACTCGGCTACCTTGTGTCGGCACGAGGGATCGAGGCCAACCCGGAGAAAATCGCCGCCATCGACAACATGCGACAACCAAGAAGCGTCAAGGACATCCAGAAGTTCGCCGGGTGCCTAGCTTCTCTTAGCCGTTTCATCAGCCGGCTTGGGGAGAAAGCTCTCCCGCTCTACCACTTACTGAAGAAAACGGACAAGTTCGTCTGGAGCGACGCGGCCGACGCCGCCTTCAAGGAACTCAAGCGAGCAATGACCACCACCCCGGTCCTAGCACCTCCGACTCCAAAGGAGCCTATGCTCATGTACATCGCCGCCTCCAACCGAGTCGTCAGCGTGGTCCTAGTGGTGGAACGAGACGAACCCGGCAAGCAGCGGCCGGTTCAGCGGCCAGTCTATTACCTCAGTGAGGTGCTCTCGCAGTCGAAGCAAAACTACCCGCACTACCAGAAGCTCGTATACGGTGTGTACATGGCAACGAAGAAGCTGAAGCATTACTTTCAAGAGCACCCGATCAAAGTGATAAGCGACGCGCCGCTTGTCGAGATCATAGGCAACAAGGATGCAACCAGCAGGGTTGCGAAATGGGCGATCAACCTGACGGCGCACGGAGTCGAGTATGACAAGAGAACAGCGATCAAGTCGCAGGAGCTGGCAGACTTTCTCGCCGACTGGACGGAGACGGACCACGTACCGCCGCCACCCGGCTCCGGCGAGCATTGGCTCATGCATTTCGATGGATCTAAAAGATACTGGGGACTCGGCGCCGGAATCGTCCTCACCTCACCCAAGGGGGGCCGACTCGAATACGTTCTACAGATCCACTTCACGGCGTCCAACAACGTAGCCGAGTACGAAGCCCTCGCACATGGCCTCAAGCTCGCCAAGGCCATGAATATGAAGCGAATCCTCTGCTACGGCGACTCCGACTTGGTGGTCCAGCAGACCACTGGTCATTGGGACGCCAAGGACCCCAACATGGCCGCCTACCGCTTCTTCGTCCAGCAGCTCGCGGGATGCTTCGAAGGATGCGAGTTCCACCACGTCCACCGCTCCAACAACGAAGCGGCCGACACCCTGGCAAACATTGGCTCTCTTCGCGAGGAAATCCCACCCGGCGTCGCCCTCGAGAAGCTCTACAAACCATCCATCACGCCGTGTCCCGGCTCCGATTCCATCCGGATGCCGCCGGACACGGAGTCGGCTGGGCCGGCTCCAGGCGAGACGGAGCCCGTCGAGGTCCTCGTCATCGAAGCGGCTCCACCATGGACCCAACCCTTCCTCGCCTACCTCGCCAACAACGAGCTCCCGGCGGACGAGCTCATCGCCAGGCAAATCAAACGCCGGGCAAGTGCTTACACCATCATCAACAACGAGCTATACAAGCGCAGCGTATCCGGAATGTTCCAACGCTGCGTGAGCCAAGAAGAAGGAAACAGGATCCTCAAGGAGATCCACCAAGGCGAATGCGGCCATCACGCATCTTCAAGGGCAATTGTGGCTAAGGCGTTCAGGCACGGGTTCTACTGGCCGACTGCGTTGGCGGACGCGAACCAGCTGGTCCGACTCTGCAACGGCTGCCAACGATTTGCAACGCAGAAGCACACGCCGGCTTCAGCACTCAAGACGATTCCTATCACCTGGCCGTTTGCCGTCTGGGGGCTCGACATGGTTGGACCACTGAGGAGATCCAGTGGAGGCATGACACACCTGCTGGTAGCAGTCGATAAGTTCACGAAATGGATCGAAGCCAAGCCGATCAAGAAACTGGACGGACCAACGGCAGTCAAGTTCTTCAAAAGCATCATCTACCGCTTCGGCTACCCCAACAGCATCATCACGGACAACGGGACAAACTTCGTCAAGGGAGAATTCGCCAAGTTCTGCGGCAGGACCGGCATCCGGCTCGACGTGGCCTCCGTCGCACACCCGCAGTCGAACGGGCAAGTCGAACGAGCAAACGGCCTCATTCTAGCCGGCATCAAACCTCGGCTGCTCGAACCGCTCGAGCGGGCAGCCGGCGCGTGGGAAGAAGAGCTACCTTCCGTCCTCTGGAGCCTAAGGACGACGCCGAATCGCTCAACCGGCTTCACCCCCTTCTTCCTTGTCCATGGGGCGGAGGCCGTCATGCCAACGGACATCGAGCACGACGCACCCCGGATCGTGTTGTACACGGAAGCGCAAGCTAAGCAAGCTTATGAAGATGGAATGGACCTGCTCGAGGAAGCGCGCCAGCTTGCCGAATCAAGATCGGCGATGTACCAGCAACAACTACGCAACTACCACAGCCGGCGCATCAAGAACGTCCACTTTCGAGAAGGCGACCTCGTGCTCCGGTTGATCCAGGACACCAAAAACATGCACAAGTTGTCATCGCCGTGGGAAGGACCATTCATCGTCAGCAAAGCGCTCATCAATGATGCCTACTACCTCATCGACGCCCGCGAGCACAAGAAGGACACGATGGACAAGGAAGGCGATGAAACGGAAAGGCCATGGAACGCGGCACTCTTGCGTCGATTCTACACTTGAGAAAGTACAATGTATGTATCACCTATGCTATCAATAAAAGAAACGAGAATGATGAGCACATGAGCAATTTTTCGCAACTTTTTCTGCATTTTCTAACCGGCTCTTCCGGCAGCCGGCAAGCTTGCCTTTAGCGGCCGTGTAGCGTGACTAACCCCTAAACGGCTAACTCTTCGAATCCGGTTAAGGCCGGCAAGAGAACAAGCTGGAGGGGGCAAACAACGTGAAAAACGCATAAAGGGAAGTCCTGCCGGCTGAAGTAACGTTCTTCTGCAAACTCGGCCAAGCCGGCAGTCGGCAACTGCTTCTCCGACTACGGATGACTAACTGCACAATGCTAAACGGCTAACTCTTCGAATCCGGTTAAGGCCGGCAAGAGAATAAGCTGGAGGCGGAGTGTATGCGAAAGACGTAAGAAGTAGAAGTCGTTACCGGCTGAGAAAACTCTGGCCTAACAAACCGGACCCTAGCGTTGTAGTAGTGTGCATGATCCCGCTAGACGGTGAAGTGCACACGAACGGCGACGGGAAAGGCTACAGGCGAGTGTAAAGTTGAGTTAAGCACAGTAAAGGTATACTCCATGATCATAACAGCAAACTAATCGCTTCGTCATTTTCATTTCACACACGGAAACGCCGCCGACCGGCTTCGAGAGCCCAAGCCGGACACAGACACAACGAACAGGAAATAAAAACAGCGTACAAGTAAAAAAGCACAGGAACAAAAGCATTGGAATTAAACATCAGGTGCAAGGTCTTACAGATGGAAACTGGATAACAAAACAAAAGAGGGAGGTCCACAGGCGGACCTTCCCCGCACAACTACAAGGTCGAGCCGGCAGAGCTCCCTAAGCGGCAACCGTCGCCTTCCCGGATCCGCCGATCCTCTTGCCGGCCCAGTGCTTGATGCAGAGGGTGCCGTCGAACACCTTCACAAAGAAGACGCCCTTGTCACGACGGAGGCGGAAGCAGAGGATGAAGCCGGCTTCGAGCTCGTAGAAGTCGGCGAACTCGTCCCAAGCCCCTGACAAACTCCACCCGGTTGACAACAGCATTGCCAACCACCTGGGAGGTAGAACCGGACGGTTGCATCCCAGGGACCCTGGGAGGCACCCTCGCGGAAGAGCCTGAACTTGAAGTGGCCAACGCCTGGCAGTGCGTCGGCGAAGGCGTCGGGAAGCCTCTGCACCGGCCAGTAACTGGCGAGTGCAGAATCAGGAGAAACTCCCCGATGGGGAACACACCCCAAGGCGGACGCCGCGGATTCTCCAGGGAGTCGGAAGAGGCGGAGGACTGCTCCGCGCTCTCTTCCTCGCTGTCGGCGATGGCAGAGGGAGCGTACTTAGGAATCGGGTCGAAGCCCGGAGGTGGAAGAACAGGGGTGGCCTCCTCCTCGCTTGATGTGTCGTCAAGAACAAGGAGCTGCTTGCCACGACCAGCGCAGATGCTAACGCCGCCACCGGCGGCACCCGCATTCCTCAAGCCAGCACGGCCGCCGCCCTTGACGCGGCCAGCAATGCTACCGGCGGCAGCAGAGGCGACCGCTTTTTCCCCGCCCTCGACCGCCGCTCTTGGGAGGACGACCGCGAGGACGCTTCGCCGGAGGCGCAGCGGGGGTCTCCTCGGCGACAGCGTCCATGGGCTCAGACTTCACCATGGCAGAGAAGCAAGGAAACAAGAAGAGGAATGCGAGAAGGAAGCAAAGAGGCGCGAATGAAGGAGGAGGAAGAAAACGGTCAAGATTTATAGCACAAACAAGGGACAACGTGGGAGACCCAACCGTCGCCCACGATCCCACGATCTACACGTGGCGACGAAACAGTTGACGGGACCCTTCAGTAACTGCAACCGGGTCCACGCGCGGAAGCCAAGGAGACAAGCCCAAGCCGGCAAAAGATACCCGGGGGCTGCGCACCCGCCAAGGCGGCTGCCCAGACCCGGATGAAAATAAAAATCACCCCGAGTCACGGACTCGGGGGCTGCCAAGCCGCCAGCCGGCAAAAAGATTCCCGGGGGCTGCGCACCCGCCAAGGCGGCTGCCCAGACCCGGATGAACATAAAAACACCCCGAGTCACGGACTCGGGGGCTGCCAAGCCGCCAGCCGGCAAAAAGATTCCCGGGGGCTGCGCACCCGCCAAGGCGGCTGCCCAGACCCGGATGAATATAAAAATCACCCCGAGTCACGGACTCGGGGGCTGCCAAGCCGCCAGCCGGCAAAAAGATTCCCGGGGGCTGCGCACCCGCCAAGCCGGCTGCCCAGACCCGGACGAAAATAAAAAACACCCCGAGTCACGGACTCGGGGGCTGCGAAGCCGTTAGCCGGCAAAAAGATTCCCGGGGGCTGCGCACCCGCCAAGGCGGCTGCCCAGACCCGGATGAAAATAAAAATCACCCCGAGTCACGGACTCGGGGGCTGCCAAGCCGCCAGCCGGCAAAAAAGATTCCCGGGGGCGGCGCACCCGCCAAGCCGGCTGCCCAGACCCGGATGAAAATAAAAATCACCCCGAGTCACGGACTCGGGGGCTGCCAAGCCGCCAGCCGGCAAAAAGATTCCCGGGGGCTGCGCACCCGCCAAGGCGGCTGCCCAGACCCGGATGAAAATAAAAATCACCCCGAGTCACGGACTCGGGGGCTGCGAAGCCGTCAGCCGGCAAAAGATACCCGGGGGCTGCGCACCCGCCAAGGCGGCTGCCCAGACCCGGATGAAAATAAAAATCACCCCGAGTCACGGACTCGGGGGCTGCGAAGCCGTTAGCCGGCAAAAAGATTCCCGGGGGCTGCGCACCCGCCAAGCCGGCTGCCCAGACCCGGACGAAAATAAAAAACACCCCGAGTCACGGACTCGGGGGCTGCCAAGCCGCCAGCCGGCAAAAAGATTCCCGGGGGCTGAGCACCCGGCAAGCCGGCTGCTCAGACCCGGACGCATATCTAAAAACACCCCGAGTCATGGACTCGGGGGCTGCACGATATAACGACGACAGAAGACAAGCGAAAAGTAGGAAACGTGAAATTTCGACCCGGCTAGATGCTCAAGCCGGCCCAAAATTCGGGGGCTAGGGATGGTGATAATTATCACCAAAAACAAGCACGAATTATAGCACAGAGGCCCAGCAATCACAGAGAAAACGACACTCACGATGACAGACCATGGCAGGAAGCAGAATAGCAAATTTTTACATGATGACCTTAAAAGTTGTCCAAGATAACAAGGCAGTTAACGGCACAGAATAACAATTACACCCGGCATCCCGGGGAGATGAACGAATCAAATGGTGGCGGCGTCAGTAGCGGCAGCAGCGTCGCCGGCTCCAGCATCTTCAGTCGGCTTCGGCGTCGAAGATGGCTCGGCAGGTACCAGCGTCGTCAATTCAACCGCCTCGGCAATCCGCTTGGAAGCCTCGGCAATTTCTGGACGCAAGCTCGCGAAGGACGTCCCGTCGCGGAAGCCGTCCATCAGCCTGCTCGTCTGCAGGCCAGGGTACCATGACTTCACCACGGCTAGGGCCATGTCGGTACCTCCGCGCGCCGCCATCTCCACTTGATCGTTGATGCCGACAGGCGCTCCTTCGAGCCGGGCGCATAAATCGTGGAGAGTAGCCGGCAAGGGAGTGTCCGGCCACAGGTTCTCAAGCACACCCTCGGCCGCTTCCTTTAGCCGCTTGAATTCCTGGCCGAGTCGCAGAAGACGGGAAGCGGTAGTCGGAGCAGACCCGGCAGCGGCACCAGAGGACTCCGGTCGAGAGCGAGCCGAGGCAGCATCTTGTTGAAGTTGCGCATCCACCTCGGGATAGAGGCCTGCAGTTCAAACCAGTAAGGCCGAGTAGAAGACTTAAGGCAAGAAACCAAGGAGAAAGGAGACCTCACTTACCGAGGATCAGCTCGTTTACGCCCTCAACCTCCTTGACCAGGCCGCTCACCAGCTGTTCATGCTCAAGCTCGCGAGCCTTGGCCTCCCGGACGATCTCGTCGGTATTCTCGACGGAAGCCTTCAGTTGATCCTTCAGCTTGGCCGCGTCCCCGCGGAGAGATTCGACCTCGCTCTGCCTCCGACGCTCGGCCTCCCGCAGTTTCGCCGCCTCCTCGCCCAGCCGGACGACCTCGAGGCGGCGCTCTTCTAATGCCTTCTCCGCCGCTTGGAGATCGGCCTTGGACGAGGCCAAGGCGGCGTCCTTTTCCTTCAGTTGCTTCTCCAAGCCGGCGCGGGAAGTGGAGTCACCTGTAGAGATCAAGTCACCGTCAAGCCAAGACACGCAAGAGAAAAGGGCAGAGCGGCAAGACAAAGTGCAGAAAGAAAAAGGGAGCCAAACCTTTGGCCGCCTCAAGCTCCCGCTTGAGCAACGTCGTCTCCCTATTCGCCGCGGCAAGGCCTTGCTCCATGGAGGAGCAGAGCAACGTCACGTTGGCCAAGTTCTCCCTGGCCACCCGCTCCACCAGTTCGGCGAGGGGAAATTTTCCCGACGCGTCGGGCCGAGCCGGCACCGGTCCGGAGTACGTCGGAGAAGACACCAAGGTTGACTGGCGAGGGCCGGGAAGCGAGGCTGTCGTTTCCGCGATGGCCTTATCCTTGGCTGTCACGGCCACAGTCAAAGAAGGGGTGGGGAAGGCAGTATACCCAGCCCCGGCGCCGGGCTGGGAAACCACCTGAAAAGCGCCCACTGGCGTCTCGGCGTCTCCACCTGAAGCCGGAGGGTTGAAGTCGACTACAAGGGGGGTCGCCTCCTCCAGCACTCGGCTGGCCTCCTCCGTCGTCTTTGCCCCGAAGGCGGATCAGCCGCCTCCGCCGGCACTCGGCTGGCCGCCTCCGTCGGCTTCGCCTCCGACGGCGGGTCAGCCGCCTGCGTCACAGGGGCCTCGGAGACAGGCACCGATGCCGACTCCTTTACCGCGACAACTGCCGTCTCCGCTATAGGGAGCGGTGCCCTACGAAACAAGGAAGGCATCACCAACGAGTGCAAGTCGCGAAGATTCCTACCACAAGACAAAGACTTACCCGACGCACGAGCCCAGCGCCTTGGCCGTCCTCCTCTTCGTCCGCTTTGGTGGGGGAGGGGGCACGGCGTCGGACGGGCGCTTCACGCCTCCGGAAGGCACATCGCCGCCTTTCGCCGGGACGACAGGGTCCTCGACCGGCCGCTCCATGCGAGCCGGCACCACCTTGGCCCCGGCAGAGGCCTTTGCGGAATCGCCGGCTTCCGTGCCCGCTGCCGCCTTCTCCTCGGCCGCCTTGGCAGCCGCTGGCTGCCTTGCAGCCGCCTGGGCATCCATCGATGCCCGGATCGAGTCCGCCTGCGCCAGCTCCGCGTAAATAGCCTTCTCCATATCCTCAATACCCGAATCATAGCCAAGAACAAAAGGAGGAGAAAGATTAACCACCTGGGCGCGGGTCTTGCCGGCGGCGGGTTCGGTCCTCTCCGCGTCCGCCGCCTTCGTTCCCTCCTCGTCCTCCCTTGAGGCCAGCAGCTGCTCCACAGTAAAATCAGCATCAGATGCTCCCAAGGCTAAGACTGCCTGCGCCGTCCGAGCATAAAACTCCCTCTCCAAGTCATCCGGATTCGAATCGTAAATAAAATCACCACCTAAAGCAGAACCAATCACCTCGTTTTCGGCCCCACCAGTCTGGGCCTCCTCCTCCGCCATCTTGGCGCCGACCTCATCCCGGACGACGGCCAAGATCTCGTCCGCCCTGGCCTCAGTCTCAGACGTCTCCGCCCTCGTTCTCCCGGCTGGCGACAGGCCGCCCGTGGTAGGCCGGGAAGACGTCGAAGCCCGTTTTTTGGCGGGATGCACGCCTCGCTTCTCAAATGCGCCCTTCCGCTTGGGCGGCGCAATATTTGCATCGACATCGGCGGCCGACTTCGACCGCCTCTCCTTCACGGTCCACCGGGGAAGGACCACCTTCTTCCGCGCCTCCGCCTCCAACTCCTTGGTCCGGCGGGTGGATATCGCCGGCTTGGAGGCTGGCACGGAGGAAGAACCCTCTGAGTCCGGTTCGGAGCCAGTGGAGAGATCTACTATGACACGCACAACATCGTCAGCCTGCCCGGCGACCCCGGGTCCAGAAGACTTACCACGGGACGACGAAACCGGAGGCGGATCGTCGTGCTCGAGATCCTCGTCCCTGTAGGCGGCCGAGTCGGAGTCGGCGCCGGCAGCAGGGGCCGGGCTCGTTGCGGTCCGGGTGGCGTCATCATCGCCCCCATCATCGCCGCCGGCATCAGCACCTCCACCGGACGACTCGGTGGTGTCGCCGCGTGTTCCCGCGACGACACGGGCATCGCCGCCGGATTCGCCTCCAGCGGCAGTGTCCGCACCTCCACCCGCCGCCTGCTCCTCGGCGGCGCTATCCTCCTCCAGCATGGCCGTCTGCGCCGCAGAAAGGGGACCCTGGACATCAGGCTCGAAGACTACTTCAAAATCTTCAACCATCTGGACCTCGCAAAGCTACCCGGCAAGCCGGCTAGATCAGGCGGCAGCCAGAAAAGGAATCGAAAGCAAAATGAGGAGGAAGCTAACCTGAGGAGCGCGGTCCGAGCAGGTGAAGGGATCGAGCCCGAAGTCCCAATCATCCTCAAGCCTGTCGGTGATGAGACGGGAAACCCACCCGCTTAATCCCTCCTGCGTCGGGATGTCCAAAGAAGCACAAGTAGGATCCCGGACGCCGGAGTAGAAGCACATCTTGTGCAAGCGCTCCTGCAGAGGGAACATCCGCCTCGTCGTCCAGGCCATGGTCAGGTCCCTGGACGTCAGGCCGTCCGCCACCAGCTTCTCCAGGCGGGCGAACAGGGTGGCCTGCAGAGTCTCATCGACTGCCGGCTTCCGGCTCCAGGATCTGTCCGCCGGACGCGTATTGGCGAAGGCGGGGAGTTTGATCCGGTCAACCTCAGTAGCGTTCTTGACATAGAAGTATGTATTCTGCCATTTCTTGATGGATTCGGGCAGATGGATCTTGGGAAATGGCGTGCTCTTCGCGCTGATGGAGACGCCACCGCAGTCCCGTTGCAGCCCAGCGGACACCTGGGACCGCAAGAAGAAGAACATGCCGAAGAGCTCCATACTGGGCCAAATGCCCAAATACGCTTCGCACAGCGTGACGAAGCAGGACAACTGCGTGATGCAGTTTGCCCCTAGATGGTGAGGCTGCAGCCCGTAAAAATGCAGAAACTCGTTGAAGAACGAGCTGACGGGGAGCCCCAATCCTCGCTCCACATGCGTGTAGAACATGACGAACTCATCCGGTTTGGGGCTCGGCGAGATCTCTCCAGGAGGCGGGGCGCGAGCCTCCACATCGCCGCTCTTCCCCATGGACCCGTTCCGGTGAAGCTTCAGAAGGAATTTATTGTCGATGGTGGAACCCATCCAGGCACCCGTGCCCGCCATTGAAGATCTGTTGCCCGTGGTGAAGGAGGCGGAAGCGGGAGTGATGAGACGGAGAAATCGGCGAGGAGCGAGAGGAGCAAGAACTGGCGAAGAAGACGAAGCGGGAGAGAGGAGCGAAAGTTCCGAGCCTTCCCCCTCTTTTCCCCTTTAAAAGCGGGGCAGGCGGAACCGCACCGCTCCACGCGCCACGTGGGGCGCGGGCAGGCCGTGCCGTCCGCAAACGATCCCACTAAACAAGCAGTTGCCACAGACGATCCAGTCCGCGGAAGACCGAAGCGACGTGCCCCTGACATCGGGCAGAGCACAACCGTCACGACCAAGCGGCGAAACGTGGCTGACGCATGCCACGACCCACGATTCCCGAGACATCAAGACTACCGGAGACCGGCTACCCCAAGCCGGACGGTCCGCCTCCGGTCGCCATCACCTTAACCGGCAGGCCTCGAGCCGGACGACTTCAACTACATCGACAAACAAAACATTGAAGCTCGAGAAGTCTACCCGGCAAGCCGGCAAGACTCCACGATCTCGGGGGCTAGTGTCGGGGATATGAACCCCGGATATCCCTAAGAGGTCCATTTCTTCTAAAACTACAAGGGCCGGCTACAACGTGCCGCCTGAAGCCCGCCGGATGAAGCAAGCCGTTTAGCCTACCCGGAGGCGGACGGCCGGCTAGAGCAGCCGGCCTCTACCAACCGACCAGTCCGTACTGGTAGGCCCAGATCGTCCAGCCCCTGTCGGGCGTTACAGCTACAATGTAATGATGATATAGCTCCAGCCGGCTCCAGAGTAGTGATGTCATAGGGGCAATTGTGTAATCTCCTTGTAACCCAAAACCCTAGACGCTGCCTATATAAGGCGTGCATGGGCCTCCTGCGCGAGGCACGTCACACAGACACACAGATACGTAGATCATCGTCTTCCACCTCTAGCCGGCTGGACACCCCTAGCCGGCACCACCGCCATACAGCTCCAGGAGCAACCTCTGTAGCCCGATCTGTGTTCAATCAATAAGAACAAGAAGAGCAGGACGTAGGGGTGTTACCTCCACAAGGAGGGCCCCGAACCTGGGTAACCGACGTGTGTTTGCATGTTTGTTGCCCAATCCCGCGCGAGCATCCGATCGTCGCCTGCCCCACACTCTTTTCCGTCTTTGATGGATATGCCGTGCTACCCACCACGACACCGGCGGCGTGGTCGCCGCGCACCACCGCGGTCGGGGAGTGGCCGGCCGCCGTTGGCAGGTGGGCCGAGGCGGAAGCCGACGACGCGGGCGGCCGCGCCGGGCTACGCCGCGCCCGTGGGACGGCCGATGACCGCAGAGGTCGCCGTCGGGTCGACGCCGCGCTGACCAGGACGGCCCCCCCGGAGGACGCCGACGACGAGGGGGCCGAGGACGGCGGGAGCTGGGCTCAAGGACCCACGCATCGTGGACGGGGAGGGCCTTGGGGCAGGGCACCGAGCTCCCCGAGGGCTCGAGCTCTGACCACGGCGGGAGGTCGGGTGGAGCTTGGGGGCGACGATGAGGTGGGCCGGGGACCTCGGCGTCGGTGGGGAGGGATCCGGGGAGTCGTGCCGCGGCCAGGGGAGGAGGAATCGGAGGCGGGGGTCGCCTCCCCGAGCCTGACCGAGCTCACAGGTGCACGGCCATGGTGGCCTCGGGGGCAAAACGTTGGTGCTCTCCCTCACCTGCGGCTCCGAATGAGGAAGGCAGGGGAGAGGGAAGAGGTGGGAGTTGCTAGGGTTCGCTCGGGGGCGGCTGGGGTGGCTTAATATAGAGGGAGAGGAGGAGAAGTAGGTGGTGGCCGGTCCGGCCATTGATGGCCAACCGAGGTCACCCATGACGTTTCCCCCTCCACAGGGAGGAGATAAGTTGAAGGAGGGGATGAGGCCGCCATGCTGGATGCAAAGTGGCGCACGTGGTCTACTGCAGCAAGCGGATTAGGCACCGGCCATGGTAGTAAGCGGAATTAGGTCTTGCCAAAGCGCGCGTCCTGGACGTCCAGAGCGCGACGCGAGCGGTATCGTCGCGTTCCCGGAGATCTAGGGCACCAAAAGGAAAAAGGAAGGTACCCACGGGTTGCTAAGGACGAGGCCTACGCTACAACAAGGGTCACCTGCAAGAACTCCACTTGGTAACACAAAGTTCTCCGAAATTCAAACGCACACAAGGTGTTCGATGGAAAGAAACTGGACTTCCCCTAAGCCAATGGAACTGGGACTTTTACTGGTGATGTTGTACTGGTATATGAGCAATGTGGGCAAGTTTCAGCCAAAATAGAGACGGTCTCATGTGTAAACATTTTTGGGTTTCGAAAATGGCCGAAGGTGTTCGATGAAATGACCAGGGCCTTGCACATCTCAGAAAAATTCCCAAAATTCACAGTAGGTCAGAATGGATGTATAAAGTATGTCTGTGAAGTTTGAGATCAATTGGACACAGGGAAGTTGGTCAAATAAATTGGTGTCCGAAAATGTCCTAATGACATGGGTATGCCAAATGCACCTACTCAAGTGATATTGGCCTGATATTATGGATATGGGGTTTTGTATGGGATCTTGTCAACTTGTCAAAGTGGCAATGCCAAACGATTTTTGTAGCTAGGGGTGGCTTTGGAAACTGCAATTAGGCACAAAAAGGGCATTACAAAGGAATTACCTCAAATATTGCTCAAATGAGGTTGGGACAATGGAGTGAAATGTTCAGGAGGTCAAATCATGCACCTAACCAAAATTTCAGAATTTCTGGATGAGTGGAAGGTGTCCAGATAAATTCGGGATTGAAAATGGCATAACGGGAAATATGAATAAACTCGGAATTATTGCATGGGACTAGGAAGTATTCTGCCATGGGAGTGATGTATCTGTATGAGGGAACCATATGGTATCTTGGTGGAATTTATTTCATGATACAACTGTGGTGGTGGCTTTTGGTGGGGTAGTCGAGAGGGGTTTTGGAAATCTCCAGAACGGACCAACGTTCGACCGGCAAAACAATGGCATGGAAATATGGTGGAGGTTGACAAGGATCGGGAATTGCTGGGAAATTTCCAAGAGAGCGAAACCAAAGTCAAGCCAAGGACCATCTGGTTCAAGGAAAACATTTTGAAAGTAGAAAAAGTTTTTCAGGTGTGGGAAAACACCACTAAAATTAGGGACGAATTTTTGGGGTGTTACAAACCTTCCCTCCTTAAAAAGAACTATGCAGTAACCGGAACCTTCACAAGACTAGTCCCGACCACAACTATGCAGTAACCATCTAGACTTGCCAAGTGGGTAGCATCAAAAGAGACTTGATAGGCTACTACGCTACGGTCTGCCCATTTTAACGACGCATGGTTGTGCGGGTGGTGTTTGGCGAGTGGCACTATATGACTCAATCTAGTCGATGGAGGGAATTACTCACTTAGCACGATTCATACTTAGTGACCAAACAAGTAACAAACATTAGTCCATAGGTTATAATGAACAATAATAATCACATAATAATCCCGCAAAGATGAATAAATTCAATCGGGCGATGGCGGAGATGCCTCCGACCAGTGACAGCCACATGTTGAGTGAAGGAGATTAAAATAGCACAATCAACCGCGCGATGGCGGAGATACCTCTGACCAGTGACAGCCACAGATCGACTACAAAAGTTAGTGGAGGTATCCACGCGATCCCGTTCCACCATTCCATTGACTGTGGCGGTTCCCCCAGTCCATCGTCGCCGGAATGGGGAGTGGTGCATGGTACCGTCCAACGCACGCCACAACTCTACAGAAAAGTAGCCGCTTCAATCCACTTGGGCAGGACCCAACGTGTATTTAGACGGGGTACCGGAACTCAACTCACGGAACATGAGTTTATCGTATTACGGAAAATAAAGGTAGCATTGATAGATCACATGAAATGATAGACATGAAGTATGGCATGTGGGATGCAAACTAGCACGCAAGCAACATAGCAACAGAACATCTATAACTTGGAAACATGTAGTTGGGGGCTGATGGCTTGCCTTCAGCTGAGGGTTCAACTTCTCCTTCGAAAGGTTGGGTGGAATCTATTCAAGAAATCAAAAATAGGCATTATAAACCCTCTAAAATCTATTCAACAACTTCCCAAGAAAATAAGCTTTAAATCCTCCAAAACCAGTGCCATTGGATAGAAAATTTCAAAACAAAGCTACTGCAAAAAGATTCATATTTTTCTGAATTTTTTTGAGAGAGTTATGACCTTTCAAAGTTAACCCTAAAAATCTGTTTTTCCAAAATAGAGAAAAATCAAAATGAAGAAAACGTTTCGAAAAGGTTAAAATTCTGACGGGTGGGTCCCGTTCTTTAAAACCCGAAACGGTACGCGGGTCCAGAAAAAAACAGAGAGGGGAGGGGGTCGCCGTCGCCGGCGTGCTCACTGTCGAGGACGGGGGCGGCGTTTTAGGTCATTCTAGGCTCCGTGGAGGGTGGCTACGGGCTCCGGGGGACCTGGATTGGAGGAGGGGTGAGGTGCTGGTGGCGGGGTGGCTCTGGAGGTGGGGAGTCGTTCGGAGACCGAGCGACGGAGACGTGCTCGTCACCGGCACTCTGGAGCTCCCGAGGGGCTGATTCTGGATGGGGAGGAGGCTCAGAGGGAGGGGGTGGTGGTGTGGTGGTCGAAGGAGCTGGGGCTCCATTTAATAGCCTGCCGTGGTGGGGGTCAGGACGAGGCTCGCGGCGAGGTGTCGAGGCGAGGATGCTGGATAGGGGGAGAGACGGCGGGTGGCGCGTCGATGGTGTAGCGACAGGGCGTTGCTGGACGACGGAATTGCACGCCCGTGGATAAGCACGGGGTGGCGTGGCACTTGCGGGCGGTGAGGGGTCCAGGCGGCCGTGGCGAGGTGGCGGCACGGGGAGGTCGGAGCAGAGGTAGACGACGGATGGCGCGCTGATGGTGTAGCAGCAGGGTGTCGCTGTGCGGGTGGAGCCTCCGCTGGACGTCGGGATTCGCGAGGCGAGCGGCCTGTGGAGCACAGTGAGGTGGGGTTCCCGCGGCGGCGCTGTGCGTGCGGCACGTCGCCTAGCGGATGACAGCGCACGGGAGGGGATGGGGAGCGTGGAGGTGCGGTGATGGTCATGCAAGAGGTGGGAAAGCAGGGGGACACAAGGAGAGGTGGTGGGGAGGTCACCGGCGACGACCAAGAACTGGCGGCGCCGCCGTGCCCACGGTTCTGGCCATGCCGACATCGGCATCAGGATGATCCTCTCATCCTAGGGCCCAAAAAGGAAAACTGGTCATGTAACTTGGTGCCAAATTCCAAACCCTACCACTTTCTAGTTATGAGGTTAGGCTGGTTTGCAACTTGGGTTGAGCAAAAATTTCATCGAACACCTTCGGCTGAAAAGAGAAAATGGGTTTTGGGCATTTAAAATAAAAGATATTTGGCCATAAAAATTCACAGAGGTAGATATAGGTCCAGAGCATCTACCATGTGGTTTTTATAATTTTTGGAAAAGTTTTATTAGGGTTTCCAAAAATAACAAGGTTTAGGGCAGAAGGTAAAATAGAGGAAAGCTGGTCCTCGCCAATTTTTTGGGGAATTTTTGAAGTCACCCTTGATATAGCTCCCTTGGAAGGCTAGGGTTTTGGGGGGTTTTTGCATTTTAAAGAAAAGATAAATGCATAGGGAATCTTAGGGTCTTTTTTTTTTAAATGTAGGAGAAAGTAGAGGTGCAACCATCAAAAGATCCAAGTCCAAATCCAAATGTTGGTTTTGTCAAAGAAACTTTTATAGGGCCAAAATTCAGGATGTTACAAACCTCCCCCCCCCCCTTAAAATGAATCTCGTCCCCGAGATTCGGGTTGCTCATGGAACAGGTACGGGTATTCTGCCTTCAGCAAATCTTCTCATTCCCAGGTAGCTTCTTCCTCAGTGTGCTTATCCCACTTCACTTTATAGAACCTTGTGACCTTGTTGTGGGTGCGGCATTCTGACTCATCCAAAATCCTGATGGGGCTTTCCTCATAAGTCAGTTCTGGGCTTAGCTCTAGGTCCAGATAATCTACTTGCTTGGTTGGCGGTGATATATATGCATTTCCTTAGCTGGGAGACGTGGAATACATCATGAACTCCAGCTAGCTTTTCTGGCAATTCCAGCTGGTAGGCTACTGCCCCTGTTCTTGCTAGTACCTTAAAGGGCCCAATGAATCTAGGGGCGAGTTTTCCCTTCACTTGGAATCTCTTCAGGCCCTTGAGAGGCGTCACTCGGAGATAGCCATAGTCGTCTACTTCAAAGCTGATATGTCGGTGTTTGCGGTCATAATAACTCTTCTGTCGGGACTGGGCTGCCTTCAGTCGGTCTTGGATCAGACGTACTTGTTTCTCGGCTTCTAGCAATGTGTCGGGCCCGAAGATTCAGTTGTCTCTGGTCTCGGACCAGTTGAGTGGGGTCCGGCACTTTCTTCCATATAGGGCCTTGAACGGTGACATCTTCAAACTACTCTGATGGCTATTGTTGTAGAAGAACTCTGCATAGGGTAAGCTGTCTTCCCAACCAGCTCCATAGGAGAGCACACATGAGCGGAGCATATCCTCTAGGATTTGGTTGACTCGTTCGGTTTGTCCGTCTGTTTGAGGGTGATAAGCCGTGCTGAAGGTTAGCTCTGTCCCCAGGGCTCGGTGCAAGCTTGTCCAGAACTTGGAGGTGAATTGGGTACCTCTATCTGACACGATGGTCTTTGGCACGCCGTGAAGCTTGACAATCTTGTTTACGTAAAGTTGAGCGAGCTGGTCAGACCGATGAGTGGTCTTGACAGGAATGAAGTGGGCCACCTTGGTTAGGCGATCGACAATGACCCATATAGAGTCATTCCCCTTGCTAGACTTGGGGAGTCCGATGATGAAGTCCATGCATATATTGTCCCACTTCCATTCAGGTACCTTGAGAGGTTGGAGGAGTCCCGCTGGTTTCTGGTGCTCGGCCTTGACTAAGTTACAGGTGTTGCAACAGGCGACATGGTATGCAATTTCTTTCTTCATGCCCGCCCACCAAAATATTTGTTTCAGATCCTGGTACATCTTGGTACTTCCGGGGTGAATGGAATAGGCGGACTCATGGGCTTCCTTGAGGATCTTTTGTTTTAGTGTAATGTCATCGGGTACACAAAGGCGGCTCCCGTAATAGAGTACACCGTGGTCGTCCACGGAGAATTCCTTAGCCTTTCCCAAAGGAATCTTGGCTTTGATTTCTGCTATGCCTGGATTGTTGGCTTGTCCAAGCTTTATTTCTTCCTCAAGATCGGGCTTCACTTCCAAGGTGCTCAAGTAGGCCCGGTTTCCTACGCACAGGTTTAATTTGGTGAACTCACTTTCCAGACTTGGTGGTAACGTAGTGGATTTCCGTCTTAACGCATCTGCTACCACGTTGGCCTTTCTGGGGTGGTAGTGTATCCCGAGGTCATAATCCTTTATCAACTCAACCACCTCCTTTGCCTTAGGTTGAGGTCCGGTTGGGTGAAGATATAATTCAAGCTTTATGGTCCGTGTAGATTTCACACCTTCGGCCGACAAGGTGGTGTCTCCATTTTTTCAGGGAATGGACGACGGCTGCTAACTCCAAGTCATGGGTGGGGTAGTTTGACTCGTGAGTCTTGAGTTGCTTGGATGCGTACGCTATAACCTTCCCTTCTTGCATGAGTACGGCTCCTAGTCCACTTCTGGAGGCGTCGCAATAAACGGTGAAGTCCTTGGTGTCGTCGGGTAACACGAGTATTGGGGCTATGGTCAACCAGGTTTTTAGCTCCTCGAAGCTTGACTGACATTCAGCGGTCGAGGTGTATTTTCGGTTTTTCTTCAATAGGCCGGTCATGGGTTTGGCTATCTTTGAGAAATTCTCGATGAACCTCCGGTAATACCCGGCCAGTCCTAAGAAGCTTCTGATCTCGAACACATTGGTGGGTGTCTACCATTCCAACACGTCTGAGATCTTGCTGGGGTTCACAGCTACGCCGGCTCCTGACAGTACGTGCCCCACAGCTACGCCGGCTCCTGACAGTACGTGCCCCAAGAACTTAACTTTCTTCAGCCAGAACTGGCACTTGCTGAACTTGGCGTAAAGTTGTTGGTCTCGTAGTCGCTGGAGGACCAGCATAAGGTGTTGACCGTGCTCCTCTTCATTCTTAGAGTAGATAAGAATGTCGTCAATGAATACCATGACGAACTTGTCAATATATTCCATGAATACCTTATTCATCATGCCCATAAAGTAGGTGGGAGTGTTAGTGACGCCAAATGACATAACCGTACACTCGTATAGCCCGTATCTGGTGGTAAAAGCGGTCTTGGGAATATCGCTTTTCCGAATCTTCAGTTGGTAGTACCCCATGCGGAAGTCAATTTTTGAGAACACCTGTGCACCTCGAAGTTGTTGAAACAAATCATTGATCCGGGGTAGGGGTACTTGTTCTTGATGGTGACCTGAGGGCCCGATAGTCGATGCATAATCTGAGTGTACCGTCGCTCTTCTTAGCGAACACAACGGGAGAACCCCAAGGGGAAACAATTGGGTGGATGAACTTCTTCTCAATTACATCGTCCAGTTGCCTTTTTAGTTCCACTAACTCAGGACTTGTCATCCGATAATGCTTCTTGAATATGGGATTGGTCCCGGGCACCACTTCGATGGCACTTCGACGTCACGGTCGGGAGGCATTCCCGGCAACTCGTCGGGGAACACATCAGGATATTCACTGACCACATAGATTTCACCTATTTCCGGTGCTTGAATCGAAAATATTCTGGCCTTCGCTTAGTGTGGCTTATTTGGTAGATAGGTAGTGCGGATGCCTTTCGGGTTGGTGAGGGTAACCGATCTGGAAGCGCAGTCAATTTGGGCGGCGTGTTGCACTAGCCAGTCCATTCCGAGAATGGCGTCTAGGCCCGGTGTGTCGAGAGTGTTGAGTTGAGATGGGAATTCCACTTGGTTGATGCTGATGGCTAGCTGTCTGCAATCCGTGTTGGTCTTCATCTTGGAGGCGGGGGTTTGTATCACCAAAGATGGTCCAGAGGGAAAACGGTGTTTTGCAAAAAAATCCTTGGAGATGAAAGAGTGGGAAGCTCCAGAGTCAAATAAAAGTAGTGCGGGTTTAGTGTTGATAGTACACATACCAAGCACCACTTCTGAAGCCTCGTATGCCTCCTCGGCGGACATGTGATGAACTCGGGCAACCTTAGGCGGCTTGGTGGCGCCGACGAGAGGATTGTTGGGGGGTGCGGGGGTTGTTGGAGCCATTGCTGTTGTGCGCCAGGGGGCAGTCGGCTATGTAATGTCCAGTCTTTCCACACTTAAATCATGAGTTGTCCCTCTTGCAGTATTCTATCAGCGGACGCTTGTGGTAGAATTCATTCCGGGGGTATCCCTCCATTTTGGGCGGGTTCCAGGCATCCGGACGAGCTGAAACTTGTGAGTTGGGTGGCCAGGTGCGGGGCCTAGAGCATGTCCCCTCCGGCTGGTGTTTGCGAGTCTCAAACTTCCTTTTGTGAGAGTCATAAATGGTGAGGTGCTCCCTTTCGGAAATCAGGGCAGTATTAACCAGGGCTTGAAAATCCGGGAACTGTAGGACGCTGAGCTGAGTCTTGATGGCCTGGTGCATTCCATGGAGAAACCTGTCCTTCTTCCTCTCGTCTGTGTTGACATCATCCGGGGTATAACGGGCAAGGTCGTTGAATTTGGTTAAGTACTCGCTTAAGGTCGAGTTGCCTTGGGTGAGTGCTAGAAATTCCTGCTGCTTCATCTTCATGAGACTTGAGGGTATGTAAGCTTTACGGAAAATCTCACGGAATTCGGCCCAAGTGATGGCTGCCTCATCCTCTCTCATAATGAGCCGGTTGTCCCACCACACATCGGCGGGTCCTTCAAGATAGTGAGTGACGAAGGGCACCTTGTCCTGCTCATCAACGCGAGCGATTTCTAACTTCTTCTCCATAGTACAGAGCCAATCATCTGCTTCGAGTGGGTTGGTGGCCTGGGAGAACTTGGGCGGCTGGGTACGTTGGAAGTCTTGCATCTTGGAGCGGGTCGGGCGAGGGGCGTTTTGGGCTTGCATGTAACTTCCAAACTCCCTCATGATTTGAGTCATGTGCAGCTGGTGGCGCTCATCCATCATCAACATTAGCTGGCTTGGAGTTGGTTCCGGTGGAGGGGGAGTTGGTGGCGGTGGAGGCATTGGGTCCACGCCGGCTTGTCGGGCTGAACGGCGGACTGGGGTTCCTTGGCTGCCACCTGTACCAGTGTTGGGCCTCATCCTGAGGGGATCGAAGGTGGGACGTGCCATGAGCATCCATCAGGGAAAAGAAAGGCAACGTCCCAGAAAATCCAATAAGAGCAAGAGATAAAACAAAGGCGTTAATATACAATGAAGAGTCGGATTACATGGCATACATTACATGATATAATACAAGATACAAGCCGTAACCACTACATTATTCTTGCACGCGTTTGACTACGCGGTCATCGACTACGATACATGACTGAGATACACGCGCTAACGCTCCTGAGGCTAGCGCCTAAAACTCCATCTCGAGGGGAGTTGTTGGTACGGTGATGTCGAGGCTGTCATCGCTCTCTTCCTTGACGTTGGCGTTGGTTGCAGAAGGCACCCCGAGGGTGTACGTGGGAGTCGGCGGGGCGGTGGTGGTGCGGCGTTGCTGGGCGGAAGGTGCTAGTGGAAGCTCGGTGGAGTTGCGGGGCCTGAAGCGAGGAGCGGAGGTGGAACTACAGAACGGGGCAGCTCGGGCAGGAGCAATAACGAGCCTCGCCCTAAGCTGATCAAGGGTACTACGGGGGTGAGGGATGGGACGAGGAGGAACTACTCCTTGCGCCCTGGCGGCCTCGGCGGCAGTGAGGTTGGCACGAAGAACAGACATCTAGAAAAGGGTGTCCTGCAGGTACTGGTGGAGGTGGGACGTGTACCGGAGAAGGGAGGTGAGTGAGGGGGTGGTGCCTCCGGGGTTGGGGAAGAGAACATCTCCGTTGCTCAGGTCTAACCTCGGGAAGTAGATGTAGCAGGTTGCACACCTTCATGACGGGGTCATGGGTGCGAAGGAAGACGAGGGTGTCTCCGGAGACCTCCTGGAGGGCGCGGGTCACCTGGTTGGTGATGCCGGAGGAAAGGACGTAGGAGGGTCCATCTTCTCCAGGCCTGGCTTCCAGGTAGACCGTGGCGGTGAACTCGGTGCGAGGCCCATGAGAGCGGGAGTAGATCACGTGGAACTTCGGGGGTGCCGCGGATGGGTAGAGGTGACCCCAGGTCTCACGGAAGAACTTGACCATGCCAAGCTCGTGCATAGCGGTGGTTTCTACGAGGAGTTCGAACGTCATCTGTACCATAGATAAGAAGGGTGAGTGACAAGGTCAAATAAGCGCAAACAAGTAGAGAAACAATTGAAAACAGCAAGGCAACGTTCGTTGTCTAGGGTTCCCGCTAGAACTAGGGTATCCTACGGCAGTTAGGCTTTGATACCAAGCTTTGTGACACCCCAATCCGGAGATCGAGGCATCCCATATATCAGTCCCAGGAGCACTGAATATATGACAACTTGATAACAGAACATAACCACTTTATTTAAGGGGTCGGGGACCGACGATAGATTACAAGGGTTTGTCACATCCGAAAATTCATCCCTAATGTTAGTGATGTTTTCTCACGCCTGAAAAACTTTTTCCATTTTGTCAAAATATTTTTCTTCAAACCTGTTGTTCTTTGATTTGACTTTAGTTTCGCTCTCTTAGAAGTTCCCAACAATCCCCGACCCTTGTCACACCCACCATAACTTCATACCATTGTTTTGTCAGTCGAACATTGATTCCATTTGGACATTCCAAAACCCATTCCGTCTATCCCACCAAAAGCCACCACCCCAAATGTAGCTTCAAATAAATTCCACCAATATACCATATGGTTCCCTCACACATATACCTCACTCCCATGGAAAAATATTTCATAGTCCCATGCAATATTTCCAAGTTGATCCATATTCTTTATTATGCCATTTCCAATCCAATAATTATTCAGACACCTTCCACTCATCCAAAAATTCTACAATTTTGGTGAGGGGCATGATTTACCCTCCCGAACATTTCACTCCATTGGCCCAACCTCATTTGAGCAATATTTGAGGTACTTCCTTTGTAATGCTTTTTCATGCCTAAATGCAATTTCCAAAGCAACCCCTAGCTACAAAATTCCTTTGGCATTGGTACTTTGCCAAATTTACAACCTACCATATACAACAACATATCGCCAATATCGGATCAAGATCATTTGAGTAAATGCACTTGGCAAACCCATGCCATTAGGGCATTTTTGGGCACCAAATTATTTGACCCACCTCCAGGTATCCAATTGAGCTCAAACTTCACAGACATACTATATACACCTATTATAGCCTACTGTGAATTTTGGGGATTTTTCTGAGATGTGCAAAGGCCTGATCATTTCATCGAGCACCTGGTGAGCCCTAGGTTTTCTGAAATTTTGCTTAAACCAAGTTGCAAACCAGCTGAGACTATCAACTAGGCTCTGGTAGGTTTTTAAATTTGGCACAAGGTGACACGAACCATTTTCTTTTTGGAGCCCCGAGTCAATGGGAACGCGACGATGTCACTCGTGTCGCGCTCTAGGCGTCCCGGACGCGCGCGTTTTGGCAAACCCTAAATCCCGCTTAGCCTAAACCCTGCCTAATCCCCGCATAGTAACTTCCCTGTAGATCCCTGTTCGTCCAGCTCGACGTTCCTATCCATTCCCCTTGTTCCTATCCCCTCCCCCTTATCTCCATGGCCATGGGCACGTGGTTGGACGTCGCTCCTCGTCCCTGCCTATAAAGAGGCCATCCCCGAGCCCCCTCGCGCGTAGCACTCCCCTCTCATTCCCCAGACCTCTCGCTCTCCGGTTCCACGAGGAAATCGAGCTCACTCGAGCTCCTTGGGCTCCCATGGCCGAAGCCATGGAGCTCCGTGGAGGCGCACCCTGAGACACCCTTCCCCGTAGAGAGCAACCCTACGGGCGCGGTGGAGCACGGAGGCCCTCGCCACGGCCCCTTGCCGGCCCTTCACCGATGTCGTCGCCTTCGTGTGCCGCCATGGCCGCACCGCGGTGGTCGCGGGCGCCGCACGCGGGGGCAGTCCCCAGCCACGCCTCACGCGTCCCAGGCCGCGGTGGGGCACGGCGACCTCGCCACCGTCCTCGGCCCCCACCCTCGTCGCCGGCGGCGGCCGCTGGCCGTGCTTCCCCGAGCCGCCCGTGCGTGCTCGAGGGGACGAGTACGTCGACGACGTCCCCGACGCCGCAGCCGCCAGCTTCCGCCACCCCAGCCCCTCCTGGCCACGGCCGCACCGCCTCCACTCCGTCCTCGCCGTCGGCCGGCCGGCCGGCGCGCCGAGCCGCCCGCTCCGGCGAGCTCCCGTGCGCTGGGACGTGCGAGACGAGCGGGTCAACGCCTGGATGGATCGATCGATCGATCCCTTGTTTTTTTTTTCCTTTTCCTTCCAGCGAGAGCAGCCCAGCAGAGCGTTCAGTCCAGCCCAGCAGGCAGCAGCGCAGCTGGCGCAGTCAGCCCAGCCCAGTGCAAATCGGCCCGTTCTGTTTTTTTTCCGAGTAAGCAGTGGATAGCTATACTTCGCACAGCCATAACTTTTGACTCGTAACTCCGTTTGAGGTGATTTAAATTTGTAAATTCATGGTTTGAAGAGATCTAACCAGTGGTATAGGTTTTACATTTTTGTAAAAGGTTTATATGCTCAGCACCCGCGTATGCATGTATAGGTGTTCCGCGGTACCGGCAAACCGAGACTCTAACTCGCAACGCGTCCATGACCTCCAAGACCAATGGCGTCAATCGTCGAAGGCAAGCTAACCACTTGCTATGAACACTCAAGCGGTGTTGTTGGTTTGCATATTACCCTGTCATATCAGTGCATTTTATTGCTTATTATCGTCTGTCAACTGTGCGTCACGAGATATCGTGACTTTGTTTACACCCTGCCAACTGTGCGTCACGAGATATCGTGGCTTTGTTTTCATTCCTGTAATACGATAAACCCATCCAGTGTGGGTTGAGTTCCGGCCGGCGACTAAATACATGTTGGGCACCGCCCACGTGGATTGAATCTCGCCTACTTTCAGTATTATTATTTCATGTACCTTTACTTTCCTGCAATACGATAAACCCATCATGTGTGGGTTGAGTTCCGGTACCCCGTCTAAATACACGTTGGGTCCTGCCCAAGTGGATTGAAGCGGCTACTTTTCTGTAGAGTTGTGGCGTGCGTTGGACGGTACCATGCACCACTCCCCATTCCGGTGACGATGGACTGGGGAAACCGCCGCAGTCAATGGAATGGAGGAACGGGATCGCGTGGACGCCTCCACTAACTTTTGTAGTCGACCCGTGGCTGTCACTGGTCGGAAGTATCTCCGTCCTCGCCCGGTTGACGCTAACCAATTGTGTTATTTTATTTTCTTTACTCGACCCGTGGCTGCTACTGGCCGGAGACATCTCCGTCCTCGCCCGGTTGATTTTGTTATTTTATTTTCTTACTCGACCCGTGGCTGCTACTGGCCGGAGACATCTCCGCCCTCGCCCGGTTGATTGTGCTATTTTATTTTCTTTACTCAACCTGTGGCTGTTACTGGCCGGAGGCATCTCCGCCATCGCCCGGTTGAATTTATTCATCTTTGCGGAATTATTACATGATTATTATTGCTTAGTGCTTGAACTATTGTGTGCAGTTTGCTTCTGTTTCATGTTGATATGATATTATGGTTTTGCATTGGACTAATCTGTTTCATGTTGATATGATTTTATAATTGTTGTGTTGGACTAATCCTCTGTTTGTGGAATTGTTGTTGAAAGAAACTGGATTAATTTAACCAACCCTCCAAACTTCGATAGGGTCAGTCCATAGTGCCACCAATCTGAGCATTGAACGCACTACCACTGTCGCCCAAATGGGAGAGCCATAGCCTATGTAACCTATCACGCCTCCTTTGATGCTACCCACTTGGCAAGTCTAGTCGGATACTGCATAGTTGTGGTCGGGGCTAGTCTTGTGAAGGTTCCGGAGCTAGGCGTCGCTCATGAGTTGGGGACGTGCCGGATTCACTTCGTCATAAGACATAGAGTTATGTCGGTAGCTATACAGGGAGTGTCGTGATAGCGTGAACGGTTATGTAAGTGTATCTTGCCCTAGCTAAGTAAGGTGCACTTAGATGGGTGGTAACTGCAACCTCTCGAGAGTGTGTCAACTAGCAGCTAGCCTTGTTCCTAGGTCATGGAACAGTTCAGTGTCGGTCACACTATTGTCCTATGTCGAGTCCGGAGGTTAAACTTAAGTTTCGTTTGAAAGGAAGATGAACAACCTGATTACAATAGGTTGATGCAGGGAATGTTACTTGAGTCGTGGATGGCTACCCGCGTTTGGGGGGTGACGGCGTGATCGTTGGGAGCCTAGAGTTAGGCCCGAGCCAACGTCAGCCGTTCATGCCCCGAGCAGAGATATGAGGCCAGTGGGCCTAGCAGTTTGTTATATGTGGTAAGGCCGTTGGGCCTAGTGGTGATGACAGGTGATGTTTAATATTTGGTACCAATGGGCACACTCGTTATTCGTCACAGGTAAGCTCTTTGTGTGATCTCCGGTACACGATCCAACCCCACCTGGCTTGGACTCTGTACTGGCGATACCCCTATTATTTGCTTATACCATGATTTGTCGTGCTGCCATGTTGCTACCTACTTGGACTGCCGTAAGTAGACACTCGCCATGTTTAGATTATTTATGTTGCTAGCTACTTGTTGCCCGATTGCTTGACTGTTCATGTCTTGTGGTTGTTTACTTGCGAGTACGTCATCGTACTCAGACTGGCTTTTCATGTGGCCAGACAGTGAGAGGATACATCTACTACCATAGCAAGGAGATCGAGCAGGAGCGTGCTAGGATCAGTAGCCCAGCCAGATGCCTGTGGAATGGAGCCGCACTAAGCCGTTGCCGTATCATTGTCTTCCGCTGCCAGTTAAACTCTGTCCAGTGCCATACTTGGCCTTGATAATTTTTCAAGCCTTTATGGCCATGTAAAACCGTTTGTAGCCCTCTGGGCCTGATTGTGTAATGATATTTCTGCTATGTTGCATTGTCGTAACGTGCGGCCGGATATCCTGGGCTGGCGCACGGGGCGACCGCCTCTCTGGCGATAGGTGTCAGAGGGGGGTGCCACATCTGCCGCCCAATGTGGGCAAACAGACGGACGAGGGCGACAGCGCGGAGGCCCGTCGTGTGGAGACAACGGTTCCTCCACCGCCGTCTGATCCCGACGTCACGCCGGCCGCAACTGCCTCGACTCCTGGTGATGCCCTTGGCACCATCGCCAGCACTCCTCCGCTTGCTACAGCCGAGCATGTAAGTACTGACTACTTTTTGTTTGCATCGGGTGCGCGACAGCGCTCCCGATGGGAGTAGCCCCCGAGTCTATAGTCAACTAGGAACAGTTGGGTATAGACTCTAAACTAATCTTTCTCCTTTGTTTCTTTGCTTTTTGTCTGTGATTTATCGGGTGCGCGACAGCGCTCCCGATGGGAGTAGCCCCCGAGTCTGTGGGCGATTGAATTCAGTCGTGTACAGACTCAAGTTCTTCCACTGACTCTTTGTTCTTTGTTTGGTGCAGCCTATGACGCTCGAGCTGTTGGGTATCAGCCGCCGTTTCGCGGCCATGGAGGCGGAGAAAACTCGCCTGGAGCGAGATCCCGCCGAACTCCGAGGTTTGTCCTTTGTCTTCTGCTGCTTGGGAGTGTTTTTATTACTATTTTTTTGAACGCCTTTTGCCTGCAGAGTTGCTGGCGCAGTCGCGACGCGAGAGGGAGAACGCCTCGCAACAGGCTGCTATCCTCAAGGAGCAGCTGGACACCGCCGCGGTCGCGAAGGAGGCGGCCGATGCCCACACGCAGGCCTTGGCGCAGCGCCTCTGCGCGGCGAGCAACTCCTTGTTGGGTAAGTGTTAACTCTGCTTTTCTCTGCTCTTTCTGTTTCCTTTGGTTTAACCGAGTTTCTGTTCTGCTTTCTTCAGGTAGCCTTGGCACTGTGGCATGTTCCAGCGCCCAGGCTACCGTCGATGACTTGGACGGCGCAGTTGCTGCTGTAGAGGGTGCTGGCCAAAAGGCGGGCGGTCTCCTGGAGAAGGCTACCGACGCGCTGACGAGCTTGCACGGCAGTCTGTTTCCCAAGGGGCAGCCTCCTGCTTCCCTCGGGGAACTGGCTGAGCTGTTTGGCCCAGACAGCTCCGCCATCGACGATTTCAGACGCGAGCACACGGTACGTGGCTCGCAGACCACCCTCCTTATGTTGCTGGGGCATGGCTTCGAGGGTGACTTCGACAAGGCTATGTCTGGGCTGCCTCGCAGACCCTCTGGCAAGCCGGTGGCTCTTGGCAGTTTCGCCGAGCGGTCTCGCGAGTTGGCACAAAAGCTGACTGAGACCTTGGAGAAGCAGGCTGCTAAACGTGCGGAGAAGGCCAAGAAGTCCGCGAGCTCGCAGTAGCTGCTTGCCTTTGTATTTTTCATCTTTCGTAGTTTATCCGTGGCGATGCCTGTCGCCCTTTTGTAATGACTGTGCCAGTTGCAAACTTTATATAAGATTTTGCATCTATCTTGATGTCTTTGTGCCTCGCAACTTCTTCTAGCCCCCGGGCCTTCTTCAAGAAAGATGTGTCATACTTGGCTGCTTGGCTTGCTAACAGGTAAATCCAACGATTGCCGCTCCGTCTTCTGATGCCGCGCCACATGTTCATGCGGCCGCGACTGCTGGTTGTTCTTCCGGAAATCGCGACTCCGGGGATTATCGGCTCACGATGCTCCGGGATCGCTGCGCCAGGCTTGAGCAAGACCTGCGGGTGGCGCAGGGTGCCTTGGCCGTACTTAAGTCGAAGCTGCCTCGCCCCGCTGAATGGGAAGCTTTCCTTCTTGAGGAGTTGGAAAAGGCCAACAATGACTTACTGTGTAAGTGGCTGCAAGCCCCCGAGTCTTTTGGCGTCGCTCGTTTCCTTAGTTGTTTCATCTTTCCTTTGTGTGTAGGTGTACAACAAGACCCTCAAGCTGAGGCCAGTCGGGTGGATAATCGGCTTCGCCATGTTGCCGAGCCTGTCGGGCGTGACACCACCTCATTTTGGTCAGACCCCTCACGAGGTCGAGTGTTGGCTCTTCTTCAGGATCGCATAAGCCAGGTGACGTACTTCGCCGGGACGTGCTGTTCTGCACTGGCGCTTGTGTACAAGGCGATGTTCCCTCTGGATCCGCAACTGCAGGGTCTTGGGGCTCTCATGGCGCGATTCCGCAATGGCAAGGCTGCGCAGAATTTTATCCGGACGCAGCTTGTCAGCGGTGTGACGTACGCCTTAGCTTTTGTTCACCGGCGGCACCCGTATCTCGTCCTGAGGGGGATAGAAGAAGTCCCCGACAGGGAAAACGGGGAGCCTACGCCGATGGAGACTCATTATCGCGCCGTAGATGATGTAGCCGTCAAGTTGATTACGAAACTGGAGCGTGACACCGAGATTTACTCGGACTATGTGGCGTCACGGGTTCCAAAGGACGAGCCTGTAGATTGATTTTTGTTTGTGCAAGCACATTGTATATTTGCAGAGAATCTGTATGCTTGCTCTGTAAAGCTTGGAGTTGTTTTGTATATATAGTTTGTTTTGTTTTGGCCTAAACAACGCAGCCCCTGAGTATCGGGTGCTACAGAGGCGGTCTTCCTTGCTTTTGTTTAGCTCAACAGCGCAGCCCCCGAGCGTCGGGTGCTGTTCCGGCAGAGAATGATTTGCGCTCGAACGGTGTAGCCCCCGAGTATCGGGTGCTACGTCCGGAGCTGGATATGATAGTTGCCCTTTCGGGTGTTTATTTTGTGTGTTGTGTGTAGGCTCATATGGTAGAGGAACATTGCGCTTTATTGCTGGAGACATGGTCTCTAGTGTTTACAGGGGTGGCTGACCAGCCTTTGATAGTTGTGCTACGCGTAAAAGCATCGCAGTTGCGCCGCGTTCCAAGGGTTGCGGATGAGTTCGCCTGTCTTCGGGTCCTTCAAGCGGTACGCGCCTCCACCGATGACCTCGGCGATGATAAAGGGTCCCTCCCATGGGGAGGCGAGCTTGTGCACCTTCTTCTGTTTGAGCCTGAGTACAAGGTCTCTTTCGACAAAGGCTCTTGTGCGCAGCCGCTTGCTATGATAGTTGCGGAGGTTCTGCTGGTAGATGGCTGTTTGGGAGAGTGCGATGTCCCGGGCCTCATCCAGCAAGTCGACGTCGTCTTCGAGTGCGGCTTTAGCGTCGTCTTCGTCGTACGCGACGATGCGAGGTGCATCGAAGCGTATGTCATGTGGCAGGACTGCTTCTGCTCCGTACACCATGAAGAATGGCGTGTACTGCGTCGATCTGTTGGGCGTGGTGCGCAAGCTCCATAGCACCGATGGTAGCTCCTCTACCCAGGATCCTGCTGCGCGCCTGAGTGGCACCAGGAGGTGCTTCTTGATGCCGCTGCATACGAGGCCGTTTGCCTTTTCCACCTGCCCGTTAGATTGCGGGTGGGCGACGGAAGCGTAGTTCAGCTTGATGCCCTTCTCCTGGCAGAACTCTTGGAACTCCTCAGCTGTGAAGTTTGTTCCGTTATCAGTGATGATGCTGTGAGGCACCCAAAGCGGAACATGATGGACTTGATGAAGTTGACAGCTGAGGTAGCTGCGCAGTTGGTAATTGGCACGGCTTCTATCCACTTGGAGAATTTATCAACAGCCACAAGTAGATGTGTGTGTCCTCCTCGAGAAGACTTGTGTAACGTACTGAGGCCCAGCCCAGTTTAGGTCATCCTATTGGAGCTCGATTCTTTTTACCATATATAATTTTTGAAACAGAGACAAAAGATTTGCTTCATCTCATTAAATAAGGAGTGTCACAAAAGTTTTCAAGCCATGAATGGCAAGATAAAAAAACATGCATGGGAACTACTCTCCCGGAACAATGGCACTCAAAAACTTAGCCCCGGCTAAACCCCAATTCTTAACATCGATCTTGATCCCCGCCACGGTGGAGGAAGGGCTTGTGAACTCATGGATCTTGATCTTTGTAGCTAATAACTTCCATTTTGTTTGCGGCGGCCGAGCGGTCATATCCTTACCCTTACTTCGGATCGATCTATCATGGCTTGGCGTCTGCCGCAGCTCCTATGACTACACGAAGATCCATCCGCATCCGCTAGAAAACTCTCCCGCATGCAGTGCCGTCTTGCCAACTTTGTGTTGAAGTGTTGATCATGCTAACTGTTGCGGCGCCTCACCATCATACAGGATGACGAGACCTCATCAGTTATACCTGATCAAACACTCAATCTAGAGTACGTTGGTAATTCTATAAACGTAGTTGATCAATTCTCTTTTAGAACGTGTACGCAATACTGTCAAGCCTAGTAAATTTGCTAGCCAAGATCAGCAACAATTTTCCATTCAAGCGAGGTAGAAGTACTAGCAGAAATTCTAACAAATTCATCTATGCTAGTATAGAAAAGTTCATAATTTATGAACCCTAGTTATGCTGGTTAAGGCTCTGATTTTGTGATTTCTCCAATATTGACGACTCGACAAGTACTGAAGGTCTTTTTTTTTTAGAACGACAAGTACTGGAAGGTTATGCTGGTTCAGAGCCCTAGCGTGCAGCGCGCGTTCCATCTTTGCTGTGTACGGGCCTGAAGTGCTTAACTTTGTCTGAATTTTTTGTTAATGCTATATGTTGTCCAGTCTCCTTCCACAAGAAAACAATCAGGCCTCCTTTGATTCACAGGAATTCCAAAGGAATTTCGCAGGATTTGGATCCCGTGGAATTTTTCCTTTCAGAGGTGTTTGATGCATAGGATTGAAATCTGTAGGAAATATTCCAGTAGGATTTTCATAGTGTATTTTCATAGGGAACCAAACATGAGCTCAGACCTCATGAAAATTTCCGGTGGCATGTTCCTATCTCCATAAGATTTCACTGGACAAGGCAACTCAATCCTACCTATTCCTATTCCTATTCCTATGATTTTCATACCCTTTGAATCAAAGGAGGCCTCAGACTTTTTGATATAAAAAAGCACATACAATTCTTATAACCGTACACAATATTCGTATGATTAAGCAACCAGTATAAAACTCGTTGCGTACTGGGGTTGTTATGTTCCCAAATAAAATTAAAATAAATCCCCCGCGAGCAAAACCACAATAATAAATAAATCATCAAACAACATCAAGCTGGCTACGCAGCATAGATGATCAGATGCATATAACACCAGCGTTGACCCACAAATACGATGCTCCCAACCTGTATGCGTTGCAATTTTTGACTCTTGGAGAAGAAGCAGTTGACATTCTTGCAATTAAATGTCTTGGGCGGTAAACCTTTTGTCAGCGGATTCGCGACCATTAGTTCTGTACCAATATGCTCGATAAACACCTTCTTTTTCTGCACTTCCTCTTTGACTGACAAGAACTTCAAATCCATATGTTTCGCACCCTTTGAATACTTGTCATTCTTTGAAAAGAAAACAGCCGCCGAATTATCACAATAAATTCGTAAGGGCCTTTCTATATTGTCAACAAGACTGAAGCTTGAGACAAAATTCCGTAGCCATAATGCTTGAATTGTGGCCTCAAAACAAGCCACAAACTCAGCTTCCATAGTTGAAGTAGCAATGATAGATTGCTTCGAACTCTTCCACGAGACTGCTCCAGCCAATAAAAATATATAGCCAAAAGTTGACTTTCTTGTGTCAATACAGCCAGCATAGTCTGAATCAGAATATCCCAATACTTCAAGATGATTCGATCTTCTGTAGGTAAGCATGAATTCTTTGGTGCCTTGTAAATACCTAAGAACTTTCTTTGCAGCTTTCCAATGATCTATTCCCGGATTACTTTGATATCGACCCAACATTCCTACGGCGAAACTAATATCCGGTCGAGTACATGTTGAAGCATACATTAGGCTTCCAACAACCGATGCATATGGAATTGATTCCATTGCCTTCCATTCCATATCATTCTTGGGGCATTGCATTGTACTAAATTTATCCCCTTTCTGAATTGGAATCGGCCCTGGAGAACATTTATCCATTCCAAATCTCTCTAACACTTTATTGATATATCCTTGCTGAGACAACCCTAGCAGTCCCTCTTTTCTGTCACGGAATATTTCTATTCCAATGACATAGGATGCCTCTCCCAAATCCTTCATTTCAAAACTTTCAGAGAGAAATTTCTTAACATCATGCAACAAAGATTTATCATTCGTAGCAAGCAGAATATCATCAACATATAGGATTAATATTATGAACTTGCTCCCACTGACCTTCATGTATATACACCGATCAACAGTGTTTTCTACAAAACCGTATGACGTAATGGTATCATTAAACTTTATATACCATTGCCGTGAAGCTTGTTTCAACCCATATATTGACTTCTTTAATTTACATACAAGATTTTCCTTTCCCGTAGTTGTGAAGCCTTCCGGTTGGTCCATATATACTTCCTCCTCCAAATCTCCATTCAAGAAAGCGGTCTTTACGTCCATTTGGTGAAGCTCCAAATCATAATGTGCAACTATTGCCATAATAATTCGTAATGAATCCTTCTTAGAAATGGGAGAGAAGGTTTCTTTATAGTCAATGCCATCTTTCTGAGTGTAACCTTTGGCAACTAGTCTAGCTTTATGTCTTTCAATATTGCCTTTAGAATCTCGCTTGGTCTTAAAAACCCATTTACAACTGACTCGTTTCTTTTCATTAGGCAATTCGACTAATTCCCAGCCTTCATTGTCTTCAACTCTTCTTTCATTGCATTAAACCATTTTTCTGAATCATAACATTCCATGGCTTTCTTAAACGAGATAGGATCTTTATCAATACTCAAGTCACATCCATGTTCTACCGAGTATACCACATAATCATCTGAAATGGCAGACCTTCTCTGCCTTGTAGACCTTCGTAATGTGGTGTCCTCTTGTTGAACATTTTCATCTGTTGCTTGAATAGTGTTAGTCGGTTCTTGAGATTGGACAATATCAGGGGAAATATTTACCTTATAATTTTCCTCTGGAGTTTCATTAATGTTTACATTTCGTGGAACATCACTCCCACTGGATTGTCCATTCTCAATAAATCGAGCATTGCCTGACTCTACTATTCTTGTACTATGGTTCGGACAATAAAATCTATATCCATAAGATCTTTCTGAATAGCCGATGAAATTTCCACTAATGGTTATTTCATCGAGCTTCTTTTCATGTGGATTATATATCCTTACTTCAGCAGGGCAACCCCAAACATGAAGATGTCTTAAACTAGGCCTCTTTCCTGTCCACAGTTCATAAGGTGTCTTAGGAACGGACTTACTAGGAACCCTATTTAGTAAGTATATTGCAGTCTTTAATGCATGCATCCACAATGCTAATGGTATAGAACTAAAACTCATCATACTTCTGACCATTTCCATAAGAGTACGATTTCTCCTTTCGGATACACCATTCTGTTGAGGTGTTCCAGGCATAGTGTATTGAGCACTAATGCCTCGATCTTCGAGGAACTTTGCAAACGGTCCTAGACATCGTCCACTTTCTGTATATCTACCATAATATTCACCACCTCTATCTGATCTCATGGCTATAACTTTCTTACCATGCTGCCTTTCAACTTCATTTATAAATATCTCTAAGACATTCGCTGATTGAGACTTTTCATGCAGCGTGTAGACATAACCATATCGTGAAAAGTCATCGGTAAAAGTGATAAAATATTTTTCACCACTCCAAGTTGGAACATCAAAAGGACCACATATATCTGTATGTATTAACTGTAATGGTTCAGTACTTCTTGTGGCAGGAAACTTTGATACATGTTTGGTTTGCTTTCCTTTAATACAATCCACACATATCTCCCAGTCGTCAAAATCCAATTGAGGCAAGATTTCATTTTTCACTAGTCTCATTATTCTTTCCTTGGATATGTGACCAAGTCTTTGATGCCATAAGAAAGCAGAACGCTCGTTATGCGCACTACGTTTAGTGCCTATAGTTTCAACATTAAACATAGATCCAGTAAAGGAAGTATAAAGATTAAATTGGTATAAATTATCAATTAAGGTACCAGATCCATAATAGTACATATCCTTACATAATTTAAACATACAATCTCCAATCTCAAACTTATATCTTAACTTATCCAACACCCCTACGGAAACTAAATTCCTAGCACACTCGGGAACATAGAGACACTTTTCTAGATCCAATTGGTAGCCGCTATCCAGGATCAACCGGTAAGTCCCAATTCCTTTAATTGGTGCCTTCATTCTATTTCCCATATATAAGAACTTTTCACTTCCCCTTATGGGTTGGATTGAAAGGAATCCCTGTGTTATATGTGAAACATGAGTAGTGGCGCCAGAATCTAACCACCATGTATCATTTGGTACTTCAACAAGATTTGATTCGAAACATACAGAAACGTAGTACATACCTTTCTTTTCGAACCAAATCTTACGCTTAGGACAATCCTTCTTAAAATGGCCAGTTTTCTTGCAGAAGTGACACTTCAGATCCTTGCGAACTAGGCCTTGGTTAACCTTTAATAGTGCATTGTCCTTCCTCTTCCCTTTATAACCTGGTTTAGACTTACTGCTGCTGGCTTCGTTATGAGCCATGAAATAAACTGAGTGTTCTCTAATTTTCGCCAGTCTCCCTTCCTCTTGAATGAGCATGGCCTTTATCTCCTGAAGGTTCCACTTATCTTTTATGGTGTTGTAGTTTACCTGGAACTGACCAAACTCGGGGGGAAGAGAATTCATAATAAACTGAACGACAAACGTGTCACCCACATCCATTCCCAAGGTCTTTAATTTTGCTGCAATGTTAGTCAAACTAGTAACATGGTCATGCATTGCACACGACCAGTTAAACTTTTTAGTAGTAAGTTCACTCATAAGAGTTCCCACAATAGACTTATCTGTAAGGTCTGACTGAGAAAACTCCTTGACCTTCAACATGAACTCCTTCGCATTTTCGGTCTTGGGCATTGAAGGCTTTACATTTTCAGCGATCATCATTCGCATGTAGTTCAAGCTAAGCCTATTGGCTCTCTCCCAAAGATCAAATTTTTTCTTGTCATCATCAGTACTTTCATTGGTAGGGGTTGCAGGCTTTTCCATAACTATAGCAATGTCCAAGTTCATGACTCCCAGTTGGAAGTCAATATGGTCAGCCCATTCGGCATAGTTTAGACCGTTAAACTTGACCAAGCCATTGATAGTGGCTGCAACATTTAAATATGCCCATGCGTTAATAGCAGGCCACATACATAAATTGGACATATAACTTTAGTTTTATATATAAGAACATCTTTTGATGAAACTTAGATATAACATGATCCAGTAGTGGTGCCAATACTTTAATTGTAGTGATCATACTCAAAGAAATATAAGTGTCATGTTTTGATAAACAAAATCTATTTCTCTAGTATGTCATTTGTCCCTTTTATGCTATTTAATTATCCGCCACAGTCCACCTTTTGGTGACTCGGTAGCATAATCAAAGATAACAAAGATATCCACAATTATTAGCACCACGAACAATTTGCGTAGTTAAATATTTAATCTATACAATGCTAGGCCACTTTTGTGACAAACAAGCACGCGTTCTATAAATATCTAACGAGCAAATAACATTGGTGAGAAATACACCAATAAATTGGTTTTCCCAAGTCTAGACTATTCAGACGATATTTCATTACAACAAGACTTTACCAATAATATGATTTTTCATAAGAAGTCTTGAGAGAACGAGAGAAGTGTGCAGCGGAAAATTTTGCAATATGCATAAAATGCAAACCATAATTTGAATACAATAATGTGAATCAAAAGGTTGCCATAACTATGGCTCTGATACCAATTCGAGCCAAAAACCATAATTTATAGAATCTTGGCAACACTTAGATTCAACAAACATGCATATGAGATTTCTACATATAGTCATGAACTCACCTTGCTCCATGCACTAGTGGAAAAACAGCCATAGGATGTTACCCTTAGTACCGGTTTGATTACAAACCGGTACTAAAGCTAGCACTAGTACCGGCTCCAGAGCCCAGTGCACCGGGAATCTGTAGTACCGGTTTGTGCTGGACCTATAGTACCGGTTCGTTCTACGAACCGGTACTAAAGGGTTTTGCGCCAAAAATGTTGCGGCCGCGGGGCCGGCGCTGCACCTTTAGTACCGGTTTGCATAGCAAACCGGTACTAGAGGGTGTGCAACCTATTTCATCAACCCGACCCGCTCATTTTTTCATCTCCAACACATTTCCAACATAAATCTCTCCTCTCACACTCCAAACAAATCTCCATTTTTCTCCACCATTTTGTTAAGATTGGCGGCAACCATCTATCCAAGGGTTAGCAACATGATCCTTTCTTTCGGCATTCCTAATTTAGCTCATTTCGTATAGTTTAACTCGTTTCACTTTTTTAGTGCTAGCAAGGTGTTTGATGAAATGTCTAAGTTAGTGATTTCATTCGTTTTATATGCAATTTGAGCTCAAATTAAAGTATGCTTTGTTGGTTTTAGTATCTTCCCCGTCCTCACCGCCGTCGATCGCCAGCGCCGTCCCTAGCCGGCACCACCTCGGTGAGCCTACTTGTTTTTATGTTTTATAAAAAAACTTAGTTTTATGTGATAGATGCATAGTTTTACTTTATAATTTTCTTACTTGTATGATTGTTTTTTTATGTATAGTGCCATGGTTTTGATATCCGTCCCCGTCGGCCCTCGTCCGGTCTATGATTCGGATGTGGTATACTTTTATAACTATTTGTTTCATTTTGTCATGTGACAATTATGCCGACCAACTTGACATAGATATTTTATCTAGGAGGTAGTTGAACCAGAAATTACAACCGACCCTCTTGTCGAGATGCTCAATTTATTTGAGAAAGAAAATAATGATTTGAAAGAAAAATTGAAAAGAAGTGAAGATCTTCGTCTGCAATGCCTAGAAGAGAAGATGAAATTGTACTTGAAGTTTGCCGACGTCGTCGATGATCACCAGATCAAGATGGATGCAATGCGCTTGAAGATTAAAAAGATTAGAAAATATGCCATTAATCAAGAGGCTTGGTATCATTATGCTGTTGGTTCAGTAGTTACCTTAGTTGCGATTTTCATCGCATTTTTTGTTGGTTTTAATTTGTTTAGATAGTTGTATGTTAGTTTGAGTGTATGTTTTATGAGAACTATGTATTACATTTGGTCAATACTCTAATTTGCTTTTAATGTGATGAACTTGAATATTAATTAATTTTGTGACTCATCTATTTATGAAGTAGTGTAATTAACGGTTATTGATATACTTATATAATGCAGATGAACCGACAATGGATGTACGGTGACCGACGTTGTCCCGAGTTTATTAATGGCATGCATAATTTTCTCCACGTGGCTGAGGCAAGCAAGCGGTCGAATGGTTTCATGTGTTGTCCATGTAGTTCCTGTAAGAATATGAAGGATTACTCTACCTCAAGAACCATTCACGCCCACCTGTTACAGAACGGTTTCATGCCCGGCTATAATTGTTGGACAAAGCACGGAGAAATAGGGGTTATAATGGAAGACAATGAAGAAGAAGAGGATAACGACAACTATCCTATGTTCTGACAAGGAAGGAAGACAATGAAGAAGAAGAGGATAACGACAACTATCCTATGTTCTGATAATGGAAGATGGTCAGAAAAAGCTGGGTACCACATTAGAATTGCTGCAATGGAAGGCAGAGAATGGTACTTCTGACAAGGGTTTTGAAAAGTTGCTGAAAATAATAAAGAAGATGCTTCCAGGGGAGAATGTATTGCCCTCTAGTACGTACGAAGCAAAGAAGGTTGTCTGCCCTCTAGGATTAGAGGTGCAGAAAATACATGCATGCATCAATGACTGCATCCTCTACCGCGGTGAGAAGTACGAGAATTTGAATGCATGCCCGGTATGCGGTGCATTGCGGTATAAGATCAGGCGAGATGACCCTGGTGATGTTGAGGGCGAGCCGCGCCCCAGGAAGAGGGTTCCTGTCAAGGTGATGTGGTATGCTCCTATAATACCACGGTTGAAACGTTTGTTTCAAAACAAAGAGCATGCCAAGTTGTTGCGATGGCACAAAGAAGACCGTAAGAAAGACGTGATGCTGAGACACCCCGCTGACGGGTCGCAGTGGAGAAAAATCGACAAAGAGTTCAAGACATTTGCAGATGACGCGAGGAACTTAAGATTTGGTCTAAGTACAGATGGCTTTAATCCTTTTGGAGAGCAGAGCTCCAGTCATAGCACCTGGCCAGTGACTCTATGTATCTATAACCTTCCTCCTTGGTTGTGCATGAAGCGGAAGTTCATTATGATGCCAGTGCTCATCCAAGGCCCGAGGCAACCCGGCAACGACATTGATGTGTACCTGAGGCCATTAGTTGAAGAACTTTTACAGTTGTGGGATGAAGAAGGTGTACCTGTGTGGGATGAGCACGAACAAAAGGAATTTAACCTACGAGGGTTGTTGTTCGTAACCATCAATGATTGGCCTGCTCTTAGTAACATTTCAGGACAATCAAACAAGGGATACAATGCATGCACACACTGTTTAGGTGAGACTGACAGTATATATTTGGGAAACAAGAATGTGTACTTGGGGCATCGTCGATTTCTTCCAAAACAACATGTCGTAAGAATGGGAGGAGGCAAGCATTTCAGAGGTGAGGCAGATAGCCGGACGAAGCCTACCCGCCCTACTGGGGATGTTATATATGATATGGTGAAGGATTTAAAAGTGATCTTTGGAAAGGGTCCTGGCGGACAATCTGTTCCGAATAACAGTGCCGGACACGTACCCATGTGGAAGAAGATGTCTATATTTTGGGAGCTACCCTATTGGAAAATCCTAGAGGTTCACTCTTCAATCGACGTGATGCACGTGACGAAAAATCTTTGCGTGAACCTGCTAAACTGCTTGGGCGTGTACGGGAAGACAAAAGATACACCGGATGCACGGCAGGACCAGCAACGTATGCACGAACGAGACAACCTGAATCCAGAGAAGTATCAAGGTCCTGCCAGCTACGCTCTTACAAAAGAAGAGAAGGAGATCTTTTTTGAAGTCCTGAGCAGCATCAAGGTCCCGTCTGGCTTCTCGTCGAATATAAAGGGAATAATAAACATGACAGAGAAAAAGTTTCAAAACCTAAAGTCTCATGACTGCCACGTCATTATGACACAATTACTTCCGATTGCATTGAGGGGGCTTCTGCCAGAAAATGTTCGAGTACCCATTGTGAAGCTATGTGCATTCCTCAATGCAATTTCTCAGAAGGTGATCAATCCACTAACTCTATCAAATTTATAGAAGGATGTGGTGCAATGTCTTGTCAGCTTTGAGTTGGTGTTTCCACCATCCTTCTTCAATATTATGACGCACCTCATAGTTCACCTAGTCGAAGAGATTCATGTTCTCGGTCCTGTATTTCTACACAACATGTTCCCCTTTGAGAGATTCATGGGAATCTTAAAGAAATACGTTCATAACCGTGCTAGGCCAGAAGGAAGCATCTCCAAGGGCTATGGAACAGAGGAGGTCATTGAGTTTTGTGTTGACTTTATTCCTGACCTTAAGCCGATCGGTGTTCCTGAATCACGCTATAAGGGGAGACTGCGTGGAAAAGGCACGCTAGGAAAGAGAGCAAAAATAAATATGGACGGACATTCTTTCACTAAAGCACACTACACAGTCCTACATAATTCCAGCATGGTGGCTCCGTATATATTGGAACACAAGGATATTTTACGCTCAAAATATCCGGAGCAAGGTGAAGATTGGATTGATGGAGAACACCAGACGACTTTCGGCGGTTGGTTGCAAACACATCTCATTAATGACACCACTATTGAAGAACAACTATACTTGTTGGCCAAGCAACCATCTTTTTGTATATCGACTTTTCAAGGGTACGAGATAAATGGGAATACATTTTACACGATCGCCCAAGATCAAAAGAGCACCAACCAAAACAGTGGTGTCCGCTTTGATGCAGCAGACGACAATGGGAAGAAGGTCACATATTATGGGTACATAGAGGAGATATGGGAACTTGACTATGGACCTACTTTCAAGATCCCTTTGTTCTGGTGCAAATGGTTCAACCTGAAAGACGGGGTGCAGGTGGACCCACAGTACGGAATGACTACAGTGGATCTAAAGAATCTAGCATACGAGACCGAACCATTCGTGCTTGCCAGTGAAGTGGCCCAGGTTTTCTATGTGAAGGACATGTCTACCAAACCGAAAAAAAGAAAAGAAAGGCAAGAGGACACATCATATGATGAGCCAAAGCGCCACATAGTTCTTTCAGGAAAAAGAAACATCGTGGGAGTGGAGGACAAGACAGACATGTCAGAAGATTATAATAAGTTTGATTATATTGCACCCTTCAAGGTGAAAACTGACCCAAGCATCGTGTTAAATAACGAAGATTGTCCATGGTTGCGTCGCAATCAGAAGAAAGGGAAACACACGAAGAAAACTCAGAAGACTAGATAGGGATGTGTTGGTGATGTGTAATAATAAACTTGGCATAGTTTGTTTGAATGGGTCCATATTCCACACAAACATGCATCTTGGAAGCACGGACAATGTATTAAACCTTTTATCAAATGCACAAGCACTACCAGGAAAAGCATTATAGGGAGGTTGACTATCTGTGGCGCACCCTTAATTTATGCGCCACAAAAAATAATTCTGTGGCGCATGGCTGTCGATGCGCCACAGAAATTTGAACATTCTGTGGCGCATCCTTAGCCCATGCGCCACAGAATATCAACTTTCTGTGGCGCACTGCACGCCATGCGCCACAGAAATAGAGACTTCTGTGGCGCACCACTCCTCATGCGCCACAGAATATGCGTGGGCCCCACCTTCAATCAGTGGGCCGTGGTCCCATCTCGGCCTTTTCTGTGGCGCACCGTGGCTGGTGCGCCACAGAAATTCATCTTTCTGTGGCGCACCAAGCACGGTGCGCCACAGAAAGTCGTCTGGGAGGCGGGACTTTTGAATTTTGAAAAAGAAATTCTGTGGCGCACCGTGGCTGGTGCGCCACAGAAAGGACATTCTGTGGCGCACCAAGTTTGGTGCGCCACAGAATTGTGAACCACTTTTTCACCCCACGCACCCCCCCCCCCCCCCGTGGATCGCCTTTTCAGTTTTGCACCTAGTGAAAGAAAATGATAAAAAATTCAAAAAATAAAATCCTTTGACATGTAGTTAGGTTTGAGTGTCTAGTAGGTATAGAAATTTTGAAATATGAATTTTGACCTTTTTTGCAAAAACCCGTTAAAAAATGTAAAATGGGCATAACTTTTGCATACGACGTCGAAAAAATGCGTATAATACCTTAAAAAAAACTAGAGAAAATTTCGGATTCGATGCCACCAGGGTTTACCCGGTCATGTTGATATGATTTTATAATTGTTGTGTTGGACTAATCCTTTATTGTGTTGGACTAATCCTCTGTTGTGGAATTGTTGTTGAAAGAAACTGGATTAATTTAACCAACCCTCCAAACTTCGATAGGGTCAGTCCATAGTGCCACCAATCTGAGCATTGAACGCACTACCACTGTCGCCCAAATGGGAGAGCCATAGCCTATGTAACCTATCACGCCTCCTTTGATGCTACCCACTTGGCAAGTCTAGTCGGATACTGCATAGTTGTGGTCGGGGCTAGTCTTGTGAAGGTTCCGGAGCTAGGCGTCGCTCATGAGTTGGGGACGTGCCGGATTCACTTCGTCATAAGACATAGAGTTATGTCGGTAGCTATACAGGGAGTGTCGTGATAGCGTGAACGGTTATGTAAGTGTATCTTGCCCTAGCTAAGTAAGGTGCACTTAGATGGGTGGTAACTGCAACCTCTCGAGAGTGTGTCAACTAGCAGCTAGCCTTGTTCCTAGGTCATGGAACAGTTCAGTGTCGGTCACACTATTGTCCTATGTCGAGTCCGGAGGTTAAACTTAAGTTTCGTTTGAAAGGAAGATGAACAACCTGATTACAATAGGTTGATGCAGGGAATGTTACTTGAGTCGTGGATGGCTACCCGCGTTTGGGGGGTGACGGCGTGATCGTTGGGAGCCTAGAGTTAGGCCCGAGCCAACGTCAGCCGTTCATGCCCCGAGCAGAGATATGAGGCCAGTGGGCCTAGCAGTTTGATATATGTGGTAAGGCCGTTGGGCCTAGTGGTGATGACAGGTGATGTTTAATATTTGGTACCAATGGGCACACTCGTTATTCGTCACAGGTAAGCTCTTTGTGTGATCTCCGGTACACGATCCAACCCCACCTGGCTTGGACTCTGTACTGGCGATACCCCTATTATTTGCTTATACCATGATTTGTCGTGCTGCCATGTTGCTACCCACTTGGACTACCGTAAGTAGACACTTGCCATGTTGCTAGCTACTTATTGCCCGATTGCTTGACTGTTCATGTCATGTGGTTGTTTACTTGCGAGTACGTCATCGTACTCAAACTGGCTTTTCATGTGGCCAGACAGTGAGAGGATACATCTACTACCATAGCAAGGAGATCGAGCAGGAGCGTGCTAGGATCAGTAGCCCAGCCAGATGCCTGTGGAATGGAGCCGCACTAAGCCGTTGCCGTATCATTGTCTTCCGCTGCCAGTTAAACTCTGTCCAGTGCCATACTTGGCCTTGATAATTTTTCAAGCCTTTATGGCCATGTAAAACCGTTTGTAGCCCTCTGGGCCTGATTGTGTAATGATATTTTTGCTATGTTGCATTGTCGTAACGTGCGGCCGGATATCCTGGGCTGGCGCACGGGGCGACCGCCTCTCTGGCGATAGGTGTCAGAGGGGGGTGCCACATCTGCCGCCCAATGTGGGCAAACAGACGGACGAGGGCGACAGCACGGAGGCCCGTCGTGTGGAGACAACGGTTCCTCCACTGCCGTCTGATCCCGACGTCACGCCGGCCGCAACTGCCTCGACTCCTGGTGATGCCCTTGGCACCATCGCCAGCACTCCTCCGCTTGCTACAGCCGAGCATGTAAGTACTGACTACTTTTTGTTTGCATCGGGTGCGCGACAGCGCTCCCGATGGGAGTAGCCCCCGAGTCTATAGTCAACTAGGAACAGTTGGGTATAGACTCTAAACTGATCTTTCTCCTTTGTTTCTTTGCTTTTTGTCTGTGATTTATCGGATGCGCGACAGCGCTCCCGATGGGAGTAGCCCCCGAGTCTGTGGGCGATTGAATTCAGTCGTGTACAGACTCAAGTTCTTCCACTGACTCTTTGTTCTTTGTTTGGTGCAGCCTATGACGCTCGAGCTGTTGGGTATCAGCCGCCGTTTCGCGGCCATGGAGGCGGAGAAAACTCGCCTGGAGCGAGATCCCGCCGAACTCCGAGGTTTGTCCTTTGTCTTCTGCTGCTTGGGAGTGTTTTTATTACTATTTTTTTGAACGCCTTTTGCCTGCAGAGTTGCTGGCGCAGTCGCAACGCGAGAGGGAGAACGCCTCGCAACAGGCTGCTATCCTCAAGGAGCAGCTGGACACCGCCGCGGTCGCGAAGGAGGCGGCCGATGCCCACACGCAGGCCTTGGCGCAGCGCCTCTGCGCGGCGAGCAACTCCTTGTTGGGTAAGTGTTAACTCTGCTTTTCTCTGCTCTTTCTGTTTCCTTTGGTTTAACCGAGTTTCTGTTCTGCTTTCTTCAGGTAGCCTTGGCACTGTGGCATGTTCCAGCGCCCAGGCTACCGTCGATGACTTGGACGGCGCAGTTGCTGCTGTAGAGGGTGCTGGCCAAAAGGCGGGCGGTCTCCTGGAGAAGGCTATCGACGCGCTGACGAGCTTGCACGGCAGTCTGTTTCCCAAGGGGCAGCCTCCTGCTTCCCTCGGGGAACTGGCTGAGCTGTTTGGCCCAGACAGCTCCGCCATCGACGATTTCAGACGCGAGCACACGGTACGTGGCTCGCAGACCACCCTCCTTATGTTGCTGGGGCATGGCTTCGAGGGTGACTTCGACAAGGCTATGTCTGGGCTGCCTCGCAGACCCTCTGGCAAGCCGGTGGCTCTTGGCAGTTTCGCCGAGCGGTCTCGCGAGTTGGCACAAAAGCTGACTGAGACCTTGGAGAAGCAGGCTGCTAAACGTGCGGAGAAGGTCCAAGAAGTCCGCGAGCTCGCAGTAGCTGCTTGTCTTTGTATTTTCATCTTTCGTAGTTTATCCGTGGCGATGCCTGTCGCCCTTTTGTAATGACTGTGCCAGTTGCAAACTTTATATAAGATTTTGCATCTATCTTGATGTCTTTGTGCCTCGCAACTTCTTCTAGCCCCCGGGCCTTCTTCAAGAAAGATGTGTCATACTTGGCTGCTTGGCTTGCTAACAGGTAAATCCAACGATTGCCGCTCCGTCTTCTGATGCCGCGCCACATGTTCATGCGGCCGCGACTGCTGGTTGTTCTTCCGGAAATCGCGACTCCGGGGATTATCGGCTCACGATGCTCCGGGATCGCTGCGCCAGGCTTGAGCAAGACCTGCGGGTGGCGCAGGGTGCCTTGGCCGTACTTAAGTCGAAGCTGCCTCGCCCCGCTGAATGGGAAGCTTTCCTTCTTGAGGAGTTGGAAAAGGCCAACAATGACTTACTGTGTAAGTGGCTGCAAGCCCCCGAGTCTTTTGGCGTCGCTCGTTTCCTTAGTTGTTTCATCTTTCCTTTGTGTGTAGGTGTACAACAAGACCCTCAAGCTGAGGCCAGTCGGGTGGATAATCGGCTTCGCCATGTTGCCGAGCCTGTCGGGCGTGACACCACCTCATTTTGGTCAGACCCCTCACGAGGTCGAGTGTTGGCTCTTCTTCAGGATCGCATAAGCCAGGTGACGTACTTCGCCGGGACGTGCTGTTCTGCACTGGCGCTTGTGTACAAGGCGCTGTTCCCTCTGGATCCGCAGCCGCAGGGTCTTGGGGCTCTCATGGCGCGATTCCGCAATGGCAAGGCTGCGCAGAATTTTATCCGGACGCAGCTTGTCAGCGGTGTGACGTACCCTTAGCTTTTGTTCACCGGCGGCACCCATATCTCGTCCTGAGGGGGATAGAAGAAGTCCCCGACAGGGAAAACGGGGAGCCTACACCGATGGAGACTCATTATCGCGCCGTAGATGATGTAGCCGTCAAGTTGATTACGAAACTGGAGCGTGACACCGAGATTTACTCGGACTATGTGGCGTCACGGGTTCCAAAGGATGAGCCTGTAGATTGATTTTTGTTTGTGCAAGCACATTGTATATTTGCAGAGAATCTGTATGCTTGCTCTGTAAAGCTTGGAGTTGTTTTGTATATATAGTTTGTTTTGTTTTGGCCTAAACAACGCAGCCCCTGAGTATCGGGTGCTACAGAGGCGGTCTTCCTTGCTTTTGTTTAGCTCAACAGCGCAGCCCCCGAGCGTCGGGTGCTGTTCCGACAGAGAATGATTTGCGCTCGAACGGTGTAGCCCCCGAGTATCGGGTGCTACGTCCGGAGCTGGATATGATAGTTGCCCTTTCGGGTGTTTATTTTGTGTGTTGTGTGTTGGCTCATATGGTAGAGGAACATTGCGCTTTATTGCTGGAGACATGGTCTCTAGTGTTTACAGGGGTGGCTGACCAGCCTTTGATAGTTGTGCTACGCGTAAAAGCATCGCAGTTGCGCCGCGTTCCAAGGGTTGCGGATGAGTTCGCCTGTCTTCGGGTCCTTCAAGCGGTACGCGCCTCCACCGATGACCTCGGCGATGATAAAGGGTCCCTCCCATGGGGAGGCGAGATTGTGCACCTTCTTCTGTTTGAGCCTGAGTACCAGGTCTCGTTTGACAAAGGCTCTTGTGCGCAGCTGCTTGCTATGATAGTTGCGGAGGTTCTGCTGGTAGATGGCCGTTTGGGAGAATGCGATGTCCCGGGCCTCATCCAGCAAGTCGACGTCGTCTTCGAGTGCGGCTTTAGCGTCGTCTTCGTCGTACGCGACGATGCGAGGTGCATCGAAGCGTATGTCATGTGGCAGGACTGCTTCTGCTCCGTACACCATGAAGAATGGCGTGTACTGCGTCGATCTGTTGGGCGTGGTGCGCAAGCTCCATAGCACCGATGGTAGCTCCTCTACCCAGGATCCTGCTGCGCGCCTGAGTGGCACCAGGAGGTGCTTCTTGATGCCGCTGCATACGAGGCCGTTTGCCTTTTCCACCTGCCCGTTAGATTGCGGGTGGGCGACGGAAGCGTAGTTCAGCTTGATGCCCTTCTCCTGGCAGAACTCTTGGAACTCCTCAGCTGTGAAGTTTGTTCCGTTATCAGTGATGATGCTGTGAGGCACCCAAAGCGGAACATGATGGACTTGATGAAGTTGACAGCTGAGGTAGCTGCGCAGTTGGTAATTGGCACGGCTTCTATCCACTTGGAGAATTTATCAACAGCCACAAGTAGATGTGTGTGTCCTCCTCGAGAAGACTTGTGTAACGTACTGAGGCCCAGCCCAGTTTAGGTCATCCTATTGGAGCTCGATTCTTTTTACCATATATAATTTTTGAAACAGAGACAAAAGATTTGCTTCATCTCATTAAATAAGGAGTGTCACAAAAGTTTTCAAGCCATGAATGGCAAGATAAAAAAACATGCATGGGAACTACTCTCCCGGAACAATGGCACTCAAAAACTTAGCCCCGGCTAAACCCCAATTCTTAACATCGATCTTGATCCCCGCCACGGTGGAGGAAGGGCTTGTGAACTCATGGATCTTGATCTTTGTAGCTAATAACTTCCATTTTGTTTGCGGCGGCCGAGCGGTCATATCCTTACCCTTACTTCGGATCGATCTATCATGGCTTGGCGTCTGCCGCAGCTCCTATGACTACACGAAGATCCATCCGCATCCGCTAGAAAACTCTCCCGCATGCAGTGCCGTCTTGCCAACTTTGTGTTGAAGTGTTGATCATGCTAACTGTTGCGGCGCCTCACCATCATACAGGATGACGAGACCTCATCAGTTATACCTGATCAAACACTCAATCTAGAGTACGTTGGTAATTCTATAAACGTAGTTGATCAATTCTCTTTTAGAACGTGTACGCAATACTGTCAAGCCTAGTAAATTTGCTAGCCAAGATCAGCAACAATTTTCCATTCAAGCGAGGTAGAAGTACTAGCAGAAATTCTAACAAATTCATCTATGCTAGTATAGAAAAGTTCATAATTTATGAACCCTAGTTATGCTAGTTAAGGCTCTGATTTTGTGATTTCTCCAATATTGACGACTCGACAAGTACTGAAGGTCTTTTTTATTTAGAACGACAAGTACTGGAAGGTTATGCTGGTTCAGAGCCCTAGCGTGCAGCGCGCGTTCCATCTTTGTTGTGTACGGGCCTGAAGTGCTTAACTTTGTCTGAATTTTTGTTAATGCTATATGTTGTCCAGTCTCCTTCCATAAGAAAACAATCAGGCCTCCTTTGATTCACAGGAATTCCAAAGGAATTTCGCAGGATTTGGATCCCGTGGAATTTTTCCTTTCAGAGGTGTTTGATGCATAGGATTGAAATCTGTAGGAAATATTCCAGTAGGATTTTCATAGTGTATTTTCATAGGGAACCAAACATGAGCTCAGACCTCATGAAAATTTCCGGTGGCATGTTCCTATCTCCATAAGATTTCACTGGACAAGGCAACTCAATCCTACCTATTCCTATTCCTATTCCTATGATTTTCATACCCTTTGAATCAAAGGAGGCCTCAGACTTTTTGATATAAAAAGCACATACAATTCTTATAACCGTACACAATATTCATATGATTAAGCAACCAGTATAAAACTCGTTGCGTACTGGGGTTGTTATGTTCCCAAATAAAATTAAAATAAATCCCCCGCGAGCAAAACCACAATAATAAATAAATCATCAAACAACATCAAGCTGGCTACGCAGCATAGATGATCAGATGCATATAACACCAGCGTTGACCCACAAATACGATGCTCCCAACCTGTATGCGTTGCAATTTTTGACTCTTGGAGAAGAAGCAGTTGACATTCTTGCAATTAAATGTCTTGGGCGGTAAACCTTTTGTCAGCGGATTCGCGACCATTAGTTCTGTACCAATATGCTCGATAAACACCTTCTTTTTCTGCACTTCCTCTTTGACTGACAAGAACTTCAAATCCATATGTTTCGCACCCTTTGAATACTTGTCATTCTTTGAAAAGAAAACAGCCGCCGAATTATCACAATAAATTCGTAAGGGCCTTTCTATATTGTCAACAAGACTGAAGCTTGAGACAAAATTCCGTAGCCATAATGCTTGAATTGTGGCCTCAAAACAAGCCACAAACTCAGCTTCCATAGTTGAAGTAGCAATGATAGATTGCTTCGAACTCTTCCACGAGACTGCTCCAGCCAATAAAAATATATAGCCAAAAGTTGACTTTCTTGTGTCAATACAGCCAGCATAGTCTGAATCAGAATATCCCAATACTTCAAGATGATTCGATCTTCTGTAGGTAAGCATGAATTCTTTGGTGCCTTGTAAATACCTAAGAACTTTCTTTGCAGCTTTCCAATGATCTATTCCCGGATTACTTTGATATCGACCCAACATTCCTACGGCGAAACTAATATCCGGTCGAGTACATGTTGAAGCATACATTAGGCTTCCAACAACCGATGCATATGGAATTGATTCCATTGCCTTCCATTCCATATCATTCTTGGGGCATTGCATTGTACTAAATTTATCCCCTTTCTGAATTGGAATCGGCCCTGGAGAACATTTATCCATTCCAAATCTCTCTAACACTTTATTGATATATCCTTGCTGAGACAACCCTAGCAGTCCCTCTTTTCTGTCACGGAATATTTCTATTCCAATGACATAGGATGCCTCTCCCAAATCCTTCATTTCAAAACTTTCAGAGAGAAATTTCTTAACATCATGCAACAAAGATTTATCATTCGTAGCAAGCAGAATATCATCAACATATAGGATTAATATTATGAACTTGCTCCCACTGACCTTCATGTATATACACCGATCAACAGTGTTTTCTACAAAACCGTATGACGTAATGGTATCATTAAACTTTATATACCATTGCCGTGAAGCTTGTTTCAACCCATATATTGACTTCTTTTAATTTACATACAAGATTTCCTTTGCCGTAGTTGTGAAGCCTTCCAGTTGGTCCATATATACTTCCTCCTCCAAATCTCCATTCAAGAAAGCGGTCTTTACGTCCATTTGGTGAAGCTCCAAATCGTAATGTGCAACTATTGCCATAATAATTCGTAATGAATCCTTCTTAGAAACGGGAGAGAAGGTTTCTTTATAGTCAATGCCATCTTTCTGAGTGTAACCTTTGGCAACTAGTCTAGCTTTATGTCTTTCAATATTGCCTTTAGAATCTCGCTTGGTCTTAAAACCCATTTACAACTGACTCGTTTCTTTTCATTAGGCAATTCGACTAATTCCCAGCCTTCATTGTCTTCAACTCTTCTTTCATTGCATTAAACCATTTTTCTGAATCATAACATTCCATGGCTTTCTTAAACGAGATAGGATCTTTATCAATACTCAAGTCACATCCATGTTCTACCGAGTATACCACATAATCATCTGAAATGGCAGACCTTCTCTGCCTTGTAGACCTTCGTAATGTGGTGTCCTCTTGTTGAACATTTTCATCTGTTGCTTGAATAGTGTTAGTCGGTTCTTGAGATTGGACAATATCAGGGGAAATATTTACCCTATAATTTCCTCTGGAGTTTCATTAATGTTTACATTTCGTGGAACATCACTCCCACTGGATTGTCCATTCTCAATAAATCGAGCATTGCCTGACTCTACTATTCTTGTACTATGGTTCGGACAATAAAATCTATATCCATAAGATCTTTCTGAATAGCCGATGAAATTTCCACTAATGGTTCTTTCATCGAGCTTCTTTTCATGTGGATTATATATCCTTACTTCAGCAGGGCAACCCCAAACATGAAGATGTCTTAAACTAGGCCTCTTCCTGTCCACAGTTCATAAGGTGTCTTAGGAACGGACTTACTAGGAACCCTATTTAGTAAGTATATTGCAGTCTTTAATGCATGCATCCACAATGCTAATGGTATAGAACTAAAACTCATCATACTTCTGACCATTTCCATAAGAGTACGATTTCTCCTTTCGGATACACCATTCTGTTGAGGTGTTCCAGCATAGTGTATTGAGCACTAATGCCTCGATCTTCGAGGAACTTTGCAAACGGTCCTGGACATCGTCCACTTTCTGTATATCTACCATAATATTCACCACCTCTATCTGATCTCATGGCTATAACTTTCTTACCATGCTGCCTTTCAACTTCATTTATAAATATCTCTAAGACATTCGCTGATTGAGACTTTTCATGCAGCGTGTAGACATAACCATATCGTGAAAAGTCATCGGTAAAAGTGATAAAATATTTTTCACCACTCCAAGTTGGAACATCAAAAGGACCACATATATCTGTATGTATAACTGTAATGGTCAGTACTTCTTGTGGCAGGAAACTTTGATACATGTTTGGTTTGCTTTCCTTTAATACAATCCACACATATCTCCCAGTCGTCAAAATCCAATTGAGGCAAGATTTCATTTTTCACTAGTCTCATTATTCTTTCCTTGGATATGTGACCAAGTCTTTGATGCCATAAGAAAGCAGAACGCTCGTTATGCGCACTACGTTTAGTGCCTATAGTTTCAACATTAAACATAGATCCAGTAAAGGAAGTATAAAGATTAAATTGGTATAAATTATCAATTAAGGTACCAGATCCATAATAGTACATATCCTTACATAATTTAAACATACAATCTCCAATCTCAAACTTATATCTTAACTTATCCAACACCCCTACGGAAACTAAATTCCTAGCACACTCGGGAACATAGAGACACTTTTCTAGATCCAATTGGTAGCCGCTATCTAGGATCAACCGGTAAGTCCCAATTCCTTTAATGGTGCCTTCATTCTATTTCCCATATATAAGAACTTTTCACTTCCCCTTATGGGTTGGATTGAAAGGAATCCCTGTGTTATATGTGAAACATGAGTAGTGGCGCCAGAATCTAACCACCATGTATCATTTGGTACTTCAACAAGATTTGATTCGAAACATACAGAAACGTAGTAACATACCTTTCTTTTCGAACCAAATCTTACGCTTAGGACAATCCTTCTTAAAATGGCCAGTTTTCTTGCAGAAGTGACACTTCAGATCCTTGTGAACTAGGCCTTGGTTAACCTTTAATAGTGCATTGTCCTTCCTTTTCCCTTTATAACCTGGTTTAGACTTTACTGCTGCTGGCTTCGTTATGAGCCATGAAAAAACTGAGTGTTCTCTAATTTTCGCCAGTCTCCCTTCCTCTTGAATGAGCATGGCCTTTATCTCCTGAAGGTTCCACTTATCTTTTATGGTGTTGTAGTTTACCTGGAACTGACCAAACTCGGGGGGAAGAGAATTCATAATAAACTGAACGACAAACGTGTCACCCACATCCATTCCCAAGGTCTTTAATTTTGCTGCAATGTTAGTCAAACTAGTAACATGGTCATGCATTGCACACGACCAGTTAAACTTTTTAGTAGTAAGTTCACTCATAAGAGTTCCCACAATAGACTTATCTGTAAGGTCTGACTGAGAAAACTCCTTGAGCTTAAATGAACTCCTTCGCATTTTCGGTCTTGGGCATTGAAGGCTTTACATTTTCAGCGCGATCATCATTCGCATGTAGTTCAAGCTAAGCCTATTGGCTTTCTCCCAAAGATCAAATTTTTTCTTGTCATCATCAGTACTTTCATTGGTAGGGGTTGCAGGCTTTTCCATAACTATAGCAATGTCCAAGTTCATGACTCCCAGTTGGAAGTCAATATGGTCAGCCCATTCGGCATAGTTTAGACCGTTAAACTTGACCAAGCCATTGATAGTGGCTGCAACATTTAAATATGCCCATGCGTTAATAGCAGGCCACATACATAAATTGGACATATAACTTTAGTTTTATATATAAGAACATCTTTTGATGAAACTTAGATATAACATGATCCAGTAGTGGTGCCAATACTTTAATTGTAGTGATCATACTCAAAGAAATATAAGTGTCATGTTTTGATAAACAAAATCTATTTCTCTAGTATGTCATTTGTCCCTTTTATGCTATTTAATTATCCGCCACAGTCCACCTTTTGGTGACTCGGTAGCATAATCAAAGATAACAAAGATATCCACAATTATTAGCACCACGAACAATTTGCGTAGTTAAATATTTAATCTATACAATGCTAGGCCACTTTTGTGACAAACAAGCACGCGTTCTATAAATATCTAACGAGCAAATAACATTGGTGAGAAATACACCAATAAATTGGTTTTCCCAAGTCTAGACTATTCAGACGATATTTCATTACAACAAGACTTTACCAATAATATGATTTTTCATAAGAAGTCTTGAGAGAACGAGAGAAGTGTGCAGCGGAAAATTTTGCAATATGCATAAAATGCAAACCATAATTTGAATACAATAATGTGAATCAAAAGGTTGCCATAACTATGGCTCTGATACCAATTCGAGCCAAAAACCATAATTTATAGAATCTTGGCAACACTTAGATTCAACAAACATGCATATGAGATTTCTACATATAGTCATGAACTCACCTTGCTCCATGCACTAGTGGAAAAACAGCCATAGGATGTTACCCTTAGTACCGGTTTGATTACAAACCGGTACTAAAGCTAGCACTAGTACCGGCTCCAGAGCCCAGTGCACCGGGAATCTGTAGTACCGGTTTGTGCTGGACCTATAGTACCGGTTCGTTCTACGAACCGGTACTAAAGGGTTTTGCGCCAAAAATGTGTGCCGCGGGGCCGGCGCTGCACCTTTAGTACCGGTTTGCATAGCAAACCGGTACTAGAGGGTGTGCAACCTATTTCATCANCAGCCAAAGGGTTACCCTTAGTACCGGTTTGGTTACAAACCGGTACTAAAGCTAGCACTAGTACCGGCTCCAGAGCCCAGTGCGCCGGGAATCTGTAGTACCGGTTTGTGCTAGACCTTTAGTACCGGTTCGTGCTACGAACCGGTACTAAAGGGTTTCGCGCCAAAAATGCTGCGGCTGCGGGGCCGGCGCTGCACCTTTAGTACCGGTTTGCATAGCAAACCGGTACTAGAGGGTGTGCAGCCTATTTCATCAACCCGACCCGCTCATTTTTTCATCTCCAACACATTTCCAACATAAATCTCTCCTCTCACACTCCAAACAAATCTCCATTTTTCTCCACCATTTTGTTAAGATTGGCGGCAACCATCTATCCAAGGGTTAGCAACATGATCCTTTCTTCCGGCGTTCCTAATTTAGCTCATTTCGTATAGTTTAACTCTTTTCACTTTTTTAGTGCTAGCAAGGTGTTTGATGAAATGTCTAAGTTAGTGATTTCATTCGTTTTATATGCAATTTGATCTCAAATTAAAGTATGCTTTGTTGGTTTTAGTATCTTCCCCGTCCTCACCGCCGTCGATCGCCAGCGCCGTCCCTAGCCGGCACCACCTCGGTGAGCCTACTTGTTTTTATGTTTTATAAAAAACTTAGTTTTATGTGATAGATGCATAGTTTTACTTTATAATTTTCTTACTTGTATGATTGTTTTTTTATGTATAGTGCCATGGTTTTGATATCCGTCCCCGTCGGCCCTCGTCCGGTCTATGATTCGGATGTGGTATACTTTTATAACTATTTGTTTCATTTTGTCATGTGACAATTATGCCGACCAACTTGACATAGATATTTTATCTAGGAGGTAGTTGAACCAGAAATTACAACCGATCCTCTTGTCGAGATGCTCAATTTATTTGAGAAAGAAAATAATGATTTGAAAGAAAAATTGAAAAGAAGTGAAGATCTTCGTCTGCAATGCCTAGAAGAGAAGATGAAATTGGACTTGAAGTTTGCCGACGTCGTCGATGATCACCAGATCAAGATGGATGCAATGCGCTTGAAGATTAAAAAGATTAGAAAATATGCCATTAATCAAGAGGCTTGGTATCATTATGCTGTTGGTTCAGTAGTTACCTTAGTTGCGATTTTCATCGCATTTTTGTTGGTTTTTAATTTTTTTAGATAGTTGTATGTTAGTTTGAGTGTATGTTTTATGAGAACTATGTATTACATTTGGTCAGTACTCTAATTTGCTTTTAATGTGATGAACTTGAATATTAATTAATTTTGTCACTCATCTATTTATGAAGTAGTGTAATTAACGGTTATTGATATACTTATATAATGCAGATGAACCGACAATGGATGTACGGTGACCGACGTTGTCCCGAGTTTATTAATGGCATGCATAATTTTCTCCACGTGGCTGAGGCAAGCAAGCGGTCGAATGGTTTCATGTGTTGTCCATGTAGTTCCTGTAAGAATATGAAGGATTACTCTACCTCAAGAACCATTCACGCCCACCTGTTACAGAACGGTTTCATGCCCGGCTATAATTGTTGGACAAAGCACGGAGAAATAGGGGTTATAATGGAAGACAACGAAGAAGAAGAGGATAACGACAACTATCCTATGTTCACTGAACACGATGATATGACAATGGGGGGAGACGAAGACGCAGAAGAGCTCATTTTTGATGACCCCGATGACGATTTAGGTCGGGCCATTCATGATGCGAAGATTAACTGCGGAAGTGAAAACGAGAAGTTGAAGTTGGAGAGAATGTTAGAGGATCACAACAAATTGTTGTACCCAAATTGCGAAGATGGTCAGAAAAAGCTGGGTACCACATTAGAATTGCTGCAATGGAAGGCAGAGAATGGTACTTCTGACAAGGGTTTTGAAAAGTTGCTGAAAATAATAAAGAAGATGCTTACAGGGGAGAATGTATTGCCCTCTAGTACGTACGAAGCAAAGAAGGTTGTCTGCCCTCTAGGATTAGAGGTGCAGAAAATACATGCATGCATCAATGACTGCATCCTCTACCGCGGTGAGAAGTACGAGAATTTGAATGCATGCCCGGTATGCGGTGCATTGCGGTATAAGATCAGGCGAGATGACCCTGGTGATGTTGAGGGCGAGCCGCGCCCCAGGAAGAGGTTCCTGTCAAGGTGATGTGGTATGCTCCTATAATACCACGGTTGAAACGTTTGTTTCAAAACAAAGAGCATGCCAAGTTGTTGCGATGGCACAAAGAAGACCGTAAGAAAGACGTGATGCTGAGACACCCCGCTGACGGGTCGCAGTGGAGAAAAATCGACAAAGAGTTCAAGACATTTGCAGATGACGCGAGGAACTTAAGATTTGGTCTAAGTACAGATGGCTTTAATCCTTTTGGAGAGCAGAGCTCCAGTCATAGCACCTGGCCAGTGACTCTATGTATCTATAACCTTCCTCCTTGGTTGTGCATGAAGCGGAAGTTCATTATGATGCCAGTGCTCATCCAAGGCCCGAGGCAACCCGGCAACGACATTGATGTGTACCTGAGGCCATTAGTTGAAGAACTTTTACAGTTGTGGGATGAAAGAAGGTGTACCTGTGTGGGATGAGCACGAACAAAAGGAATTTAACCTACGAGGGTTGTTGTTCGTAACCATCAATGATTGGCCTGCTCTTAGTAACATTTCAGGACAATCAAACAAGGGATACAATGCATGCACACACTGTTTAGGTGAGACTGACAGTATATATTTGGGAAACAAGAATGTGTACTTGGGGCATCGTCGATTTCTTCCAAAACAACATGTCGTAAGAATGGGAGGAGGCAAGCATTTCAGAGGTGAGGCAGATAGCCGGACGAAGCCTACCCGCCCTACTGGCGATGTTATATATGATATGGTGAAGGATTTAAAAGTGATCTTTGGAAAGGGTCCTGGCGGACAATCTGTTCCGAATAACAGTGCCGGACACGTACCCATGTGGAAGAAGATGTCTATATTTTGGGAGCTACCCTATTGGAAAATCCTAGAGGTTCACTCTTCAATCGACGTGATGCACGTGACGAAAAATCTTTGCGTGAACCTGCTAAACTGCTTGGGCGTGTACGGAAGACAAAAGATACACCGGATGCACGGCAGGACCAGCAACGTATGCACGAACGAGACAACCTAAATCCAGAGAAGTATCAAGGTATTGCCAGCTACGCTCTTACAAAAGAAGAGAAGGAGATCTTCTTTGAAGTCCTGAGCAGCATCAAGGTCCCGTCTGGCTTCTCGTCGAATATAAAGGGAATAATAAACATGACAGAGAAAAAGTTTCAAAACCTAAAGTCTCATGACTGCCACGTCATTATGACACAATTACTTCCGATTGCATTGAGGGGGCTTCTGCCAGAAAATGTTCGAGTACCCATTGTGAAGCTATGTGCATTCCTCAATGCAATTTCTCAGAAGGTGATCAATCCACTAACTCTATCAAATTTACAGAAGGATGTGGTGCAATGTCTTGTCAGCTTCGAGTTGGTGTTTCCACCATCCTTCTTCAATATTATGACGCACCTCATAGTTCACCTAGTCGAAGAGATTCACGTTCTCGGTCCTGTATTTCTACACAACATGTTCCCCTTTGAGAGATTCATGGGAGTCTTAAAGAAATACGTTCATAACCGTGCTAGGCCAGAAGGAAGCATCTCCAAGGGCTATGGAACAGAGGAGGTCATTGAGTTTTGTGTTGACTTTATTCCTGACCTTAAGCCGATCGGTGTTCCTGAATCACGCTATGAGGGGAGACTGCGTGGAAAAGGCACGCTAGGAAAGAGAGCAAAATAAATATGGACGGACATTCTTTCACTAAAGCACACTACACAGTCCTACATAATTCCATCATGGTGGCTCCGTATATATTGGAACACAAGGATATTTTACGCTCAAAATATCCGGAGCAAGGTGAAGATTGGATTGATGGAGAACACCAGACGACTTTCGGCGGTTGGTTGCAAACACATCTCATTAATGACACCACTATTGAAGAACAACTATACTTGTTGGCCAAGCAACCATCTTTTTGTATATCGACTTTTCAAGGGTACGAGATAAATGGGAATACATTTTACACGATCGCCCAAGATCAAAAGAGCACCAACCAAAATAGTGGTGTCCGCTTTGATGCAGCAGACGACAATGGGAAGAAGGTCACATATTATGGGTACATAGAGGAGATATGGGAACTTGACTATGGACCTACTTTCAAGATCCCTTTGTTCCGGTGCAAATGGTTCAACCTGAAAGACGGGGTGCAGGTAGACCCACAGTACGGAATGACTACAGTGGATCTCAAGAATCTAGCATATGAGACCGAACCATTCGTGCTTGCCAGTGAAGTGGCCCAGGTTTTCTATGTGAAGGACATGTCTACCAAACCGAAAAAAAGAAAAGAAAGGCAAGAGGACACATCATATGATGAGCCAAAGCGCCACATAGTTCTTTCAGGAAAAAGAAACATCGTGGGAGTGGAGGACAAGACAGACATGTCAGAAGATTATAATAAGTTTGATTATATTGCACCCTTCAAGGTGAAAACTGACCCAAGCATCGTGTTAAATAACGAAGATTGTCCATGGTTGCGTCGCAATCAGAAGAAAGGGAAACACACGAAGAAAACTCAGAAGACTAGATAGGGATGTGTTGGTGATGTGTAATAATAAACTTGGCATAGTTTGTTTGAATGGGTCCATATTCCACACAAACAGGCATCTTGGAAGCACGGACAATGTATTAAACCTTTTATCAAATGCACACGGTTTCCCCGTCATACAGCCCAACGGTGGCTCGTGAGTGCCTGCATATCAAATGCACCGTTGGGCTGTATGACGGGAATCCGAATGATTTGCATATAGGGTCATGTGGCTGATCCAACACTGGTTTTTCCCATCCGGAAGCTTGCGCATCCGTCTCGCGTCGTCGTGAGCAGCAAATCGACCTTCGATCCAAGCAGCCGCAAGACATCTCTCATGATCTAACGACCGTCCCAAAAAGTGTTGGGAATGTTGTAGATCATGAGAGAGCCTTGCAGCTGCTTGGATCCGACCGAGGGGCATGGCTACCACTTCCACCACCACCACCACTCGTTGTGTGCCGTTTCGCTGCAGGGACGTCGCTATTTATAGGCGTGTGCTTCTGATCCAACGGCTCACAAGCGCTCTAAAGAAACACACCCCTGATCCAACGGCTCACAAGCGCTTGAAAGAAACACACGATCCGTGTGCTTCTTTAGTCCCGGTTGGTAACACGAACCGGTACTAAAGGCCCTGATCCAACAGCTCACAAGCGCTCGAAGGAAACACACGATCCGTGTGCTTCTGATCCAACGGCTCACAAGCGCTCTAAAGAAACACACCCCTGATCCAACGGCTCACAAGCGCTTGAAAGAAACACACGATCCGTGTGCTTCTTTAGTCCCGGTTGGTAACACAAACCGGTACTAAAGGCCCTGATCACTCTATATATGTAGGCTTGGCCTCCATTGCCATATCACATCTAAACTCATATCTGCAACCTCATCACTCTTCCATTGTAACAAAATTTTGACTTAGGCGTTTTTGACTTAGGTGTTCTCGGCGACGATGTCCATGTTGGACCAGAGGGGCGATGTGCGGGACTGGGCTCCACCGGGCTGGCACTGGGAGGTGCTACCTTCCGGGATGCGCAGCTTGGTGAGGAATCCGGGTGACATCGTCGACCCGGATCTTCTGTGGTGGCAGTCGCGTGGGCCACGCTCGGTGCAGAGGGAGCCGGCCTCCGAGGAGGTGGTACGTCGCCGTATCAGGGAGGAGGATGAGCACGTCCGTCGCTACATGTATCTATTGGATAGGCAGTATGACAGTAGGTGGTCGTTTCTTCAGAGGGTTCCTTCTCACGTGAGCTATGACCCTGTGAGGGTTCCTTCTCTTTGGATGCGCAGCGCCGGAGGCTCAGCACCCCGTGGCTCAGGAACTTGGAATATGTCCTAGGCAGTACGACAGTTCTGTTGAAAACTTGTTCACAACAAAGAGCTATCTCCTCCTAACATTCTAGGGTTTCTGTCGAAATAACGGGTGTTATGGCCAAATACATGGCATAGTTTGTTTGAATGGGTCCATATTCCACACAAACATGCATCTTGGAAGCACGGACAATGTTGACGAAGGAAGTTTTTTTTATTGAATAAAAAAACCATTTTCCATTTTCCGAGTGTCAGAAATGGTTTTTTTTGTGAAGGACCTACCAGAAATATGTTGCAACAACTTGGGTGATTCATTTTTTTAATATGCTAGAACATGTTATATGCACAAATAATCAATTTGTTTTCTAAGAAAAGATTTCCATCCACCTCTTTTAAAAATCACAAATTTCTGCCGATTCTGCTGGAAACGGGACAAATTTCTAGACTTAATTATAGTTTCTAGAAATATTTAATTCCATTTTGAAATTTAAAAATTTGAAAATGCTACAAAATATCACAAAATTATTATGGGTTGATATTTTTAATTTTACAAAATTTTATAAACTAGTTTCATGTCATTTGGACTTTTCTTTCAAAGTTATAGTTGTTTAATAAATTAGGAAAAGAAAAGAGAGAAACCCTTTGGTACCGGTTGGTGAGGAAAACCGGGGTACCAAAGGTCCAGCGGTTCGCGCGCAATTTTTGGTGGATCTTTGGTACCGGTTGGTACCTACAACCGGTACCATGANTCACAACAAAGAGCTATCTCCTCCTAACATTCTAGGGTTTCTGTCGAAATAACGGGTGTTATGGCCAAATACATGGCATAGTTTGTTTGAATGGGTCCATATTCCACACAAACATGCATCTTGGAAGCACGGACAATGTTGACGAAGGAAGTTTTTTTTATTGAATAAAAAAACCATTTTCCATTTTCCGAGTGTCAGAAATGGTTTTTTTGTGAAGGACCTACCAGAAATATGTTGCAAAACTTGGGTGATTCATTTTTTTAATATGCTAGAACATGTTATATGCACAAATAATCAATTTGTTTTCTAAGAAAAGATTTCCATCCACCTCTTTTAAAAATCACAAATTTCTGCCGATTCTGCTGGAAACGGGACAAATTTCTAGACTTAATTATAGTTTCTAGAAATATTTAATTCCATTTTGAAATTTAAAAATTTGAAAATGTTACAAAACATCACAAAATTATTATGGGTTGATATTTTTAATTTTACAAAATTTTAGAAATTGTTTCATGTCATTTGGACTTTTTTTCAAAAGTTATAGTTGTTTTAATAAATAGGAAAAGAAAAAGAGAGAAAACCCTTTGGTACCGGTTGGTGAGAAAAACCGGTACCAAAGGTCGAGCGGTTCGCGCCCAATTTTTGGTGGATCTTTGGTACCGGTTGGTAGCTAAAACCGGTACCAATGCCCTTTGGTACCGGTTGGTGGCACAACCGGTACCAAAGGTCAGAAAAAGGACAAAGCGCGGGACTTGGCCATTCTTGGCCAAATCACCGCAGACGAACCGACGCGCCTCCGGGCTCCTGATCGCCGACGAGACGCCGTCAGGCTGCCGCCGCCGGAATCGCTCCCTCGCGCCCTGCGCCGCCGCCTGCGCCGCTGCACGCCCCTGCGCCGCCGCCTGCACGCCCCTGCGCCTCCACCTCGGTGCGCCGCGCGCCGGCCCCGAACGCCTCCACCTCCGTGCGCCGCCGGCCCCTGCCCCTCCACCTCCGTGCGCCGCCGGCCCCTGCCCCTGCTCCACCACGCGCCTCCGCCTCCACCACGCGCCTCCGCCGCCACCACCTCGCCTCCACCACGCGCCTCCGCCTCCGCCGTCTCCGCCTCCCGCAGGTACTAGTTTTTTTTTGTTTTTTTTCTTACTGGTTATTGTATTTTTACTTATTTACAAATGTCTCAATATGTTATATATAAATTTAAGTAAATAGAAACACTAGAAAAAGTATATTAGAATTATTAGAATTTTAAGTACTTAGAATTATTAGTTTTTTAAGTACTTAGATATTAGTTTTTTAAGTACTTAATATTAGTTTTTTTAGTACTTAGAATTATTAGAATTTTTAAGTACTTAGATATTAGTTTTTTTAAGTACTTAGATATTAGTTTTTTAAGTACTTAATATTAGTTTTTTTAGTACTTAGAATATTAGAATTTTTAAGTACTTAGATATTAGTTTTTTTAGTACTTAGAATTTTTAAGTACTTAGATATTAGTTTTTTTAGTACTTAGATATTAGAATTTTTAGATAGAATTTTTATATTAGTAGATATTAGTATTAGAATATAGTATTAGAATATTAGTATAGAATTATTAGTATTAAAATATTAGTGTTAGAATTTTGTAGTGAATTGCTATTTAAAATTTTCTATTTCAAATTTGCCAAGTGAATTTGCTATTTAAAATTTTGTAGTGACATTGAGCTATGGATCCGGACTCCCCCCCTTCATCCGAAATGAGGAGGAAGAAGATTTGGTGCAACAAGTGATATATAATAATGCCCGACCATATGAGGATGACGATGGCGAAGACTTAACCACACAATTTCTGAACGACTCCGGTGAAGGACTTGAGTCTGAAGAAAGAAGGGCCGACGAAGTGCCCTTAACAAACTCCGGCAAGGTGTATATTATGGCAATGCTATATAGTAGATGCATTGATTTATTTGTATTGCACTTATTAACGAACCTTTTTTATTTTAGCCTTCTGGATCATCGAGCAAATCTGCTAAAAAGCAAGGTCCTCGAGGCCCGACGAAACCTCTATCGGGCGAGGCTAAATTATCCCTCACCGCATTTAAGGCTAGTGGCGAACCGGTGGAACCAGCAGAGAACGTCAAAAAATTTATAAGTCAAGCTGGAGTTCTTGTTAGGGACATTGTACCGATCACCATTCCAGATTGGCATAAGCCGAAGAAGGCGGGGGTTGGCTTTGGGGAGTCTGCTGCCATACTTCAACCTACCGGTAGGCTTCACGGAAGGCCAGACGAAGAAGCTCAAGGAATGGACTTTTAAGAAGATGGCCGTACAATTCCAGACCTGGAAGAAAAAATTATGGGACAACTATGGACCTGAAGGTCCAGAATTCACTGGAAGATTTGAGAAGCTAAAAGCCCTCTGGCCCGCATTTAAGGCGTATAGGAGCTCGTCAGAGTATAAGGCCCGATCAGCCATAAATGTTGAAAATGCTAAGAAGAAGCAATATTTTCATAAATTGGGGTCAGGTGGCTACAAGAGTGCCATTCCTAAGTGGAAAGCATATGAAGCTGAACTGCTGAAAAACGGGGTCATGCCACAGACATACGACTGGCCCGAGCGGTCCAAGTTCTGGTTGTACGCGCATGGGGCAGGGTTGGACCCAAAGACAGGGCGAATCGTTGCAAAGGGTAAATGGAAGACGAAAATTGAAAAAATCGCCAAGGAGCTTGAAGATGCAGTAGATAAGGTTAGAAAGGGAGTGTACATTCCCGATAGAGAGAATGACGAGTTGACACTAGCTCTGGGGAATCCAGAACACGTTGGACGAGTACGAACCCTCCCAGGTCTCACCATGAAGGATGCGTGGCCGGAGTGCGCAGACAGTTATAGAAGCCGTTCGAGAACGAAGAAGAAGTGCGCTGACCGATTATCGACATTGGAACTTAGGGTGCAGCAGCTGGAGCAGAATCTAACAGACTCAACTAGTCGGCAGAGGGCACCTGATCAGCAGCTTCTTATAGAAGATCCTCAAGCCGATGCCGCCCCATCTCAGCCGAAAAGCAGCGTGGGTTCCTCGCATCTTGAAGGATGTGGAGCAAGCTACCCCGTGGATTATGTCACGGAGAGACAGAGTGCGAGCTACATGTGCCAATAAGGAACATGTCCGTTAAGGTGGCGGTCGGCTGTTACCCACAACAAGATGGAGCAACGCACCATCATCAGCCCATTCCAGCTGACTGTGCTCTTGTCGGGGTGGATGACATTGTGCCTACTTATGAAACAATGGATCTTGATCATCCTGGAGGTGACGAGGAGAAGACACTGGGCGATGTCAAGCGCGGTTTCGCCCTCTGGAAAAAACAATACATCGTCTTTTCAGGCCCCGTGCCAAGGCCACCGACTCCTCGTGGTAGAAGTCCACATGTGCAACAAAGTCCACATGAGCCGCAAGGGCCATCGACTACTCCTGCTGGCAGTCCACATGAGCAGGAAGGGCCATCGACTCCTCGTGGTAGCAGTCCACATGAGCAGCAAGGGCCATCGACTCCTCGTGGTAGCAGTCCACATGAGCAACAAAGTCCACACCTACCGGAGGGGGGGCCCAGCGCGAGTCCACCACCTCGGTTACCTCCGCGTAAGAGAGCGCCCGTTAAGCGGAACGGTTCGCCGCCTAGGAAGATGCCTAGATTGGAGAGAACACGGCCGCCTCTGAGAAGTTACCTTGGGAAAGATCTGAAGAGGAAAACAAGGCCATCGTTCAAGCCCAGGTGGATGCCCATTTTGCTAAGAAAGTGCCAGAGATACCTTTTGTGAAGATGCTAGACCCGGTGAAAGTCGTGTGTACCGTGGAAAATCTATATGACCCTGAACCGGTGTCATCAGACTATACGCGTTCTATTGAAAAAGGTCATATGACGAGATGGTCAGGGTGCAAAAAGGGGAACCGGTGATCCAAGTGTAAAAAGGGAAACAGGTGGTCGAGTCAAATAAAAGGAAACAAGTTCCCCAGCTTGGAGAACAACCCGTTCAATCGGTCCCCTCTCTCAAGGTGTTTGACGAGAAGGCCATTCAAAGTCGTCAACAACAAACAACCGGTACCGATGACGCCTTACTTGAAGTAGCATATGAATTTGTTCAAGGGAATAATTTGGTCGAGAATGTCCGCGCCCCTACCAACAAGAATGCGCCAACTGCATAGCTGGTACTTGATAGTGCAAAGGACGGGTTCGATTCTATCATGGTGAGAGTTAAGGAGGAGCACTACTTCCAAGAATACGCTGTGTCCGTTGACTTCAAGGAACTTTTTCAGTATACAATCTCCTGGCCATCGACAAATCGTTGCTCAGTTGCTATTGTCTGTAAGTGATTTATTTATGTATTTGAGAAGTCTTAAGCTCAGTTCGTTCATTTTCTGCAATTGTCCTCAATTTAATCTTTGTGCGCTATAATTATGCAGATTGAAGATGCTCGAATGCAAAAGGGATGATATCAACGACATTGGGTTCATTGACGCGGAGACAATGCATCAAGTAACCATAACGGATCCCCTGCATAACAAGGATACACCGGCGACTTTGCTAAGGTTTTGAAGCGACAACGTGACAAAAAACAAATACTTTGGCCTTACTTGTTCGAGTGAGTGTTACTGTCTTCTTTATCGTCATTATTTGAATACTTTGGCCAGATGTTAAAATTTTAAGTAATGAGTTATATCTATGACACTGCATATTTAAACGTGCGCAGCTTCCACTATATTCTTATCGTCATTAAAATGCACGATGGAGAAGTTCTAGTTTATGACTCACTAACCACAAAGCCTCTAAAGTATAAGCACTGTTTTGATATGCTCAAAAGGTAATTTTAATTAATTCTTATCGGCTTCATCGTTAATTTGATGATGTCAACTCTTTATTGATTTTCTTTGTCGGGCAGCGTATGGGAAACGTTCATCGCGGAAGATCCGGAAGGTGGATGGAAACCGAAGCTGATATGGCGTCCGAGAGTAAGTACTACTATATACCTAGCTACGTCCACACACATTTATCATACTTGATTATTGTTTGATTGAATTATATTCTTATACAGAAATGCGAGCACAACCAAAGAGGACTAATCTATGTGGTTACTATGTTTTGTGAGAACATTCACAAGATTGTCAACGAGAGAGCGAATAGTAAATTCAATAAAGAGGTACGTAAAACAATATTCACAAATTTATTTGTTACCATCAGTTCTGCTGAGTTTCAGTCATAATTGTTTTATTATGATTTGATACATATATACATATACACATGACTCAATGTATTCATTTCGATCTCATTCATTTGCAGTTGGCAAGAAAGCGGGAGAAGCTCCCCCGAAAGCTCCGCTTCCAAGCAATTAGCGAGGAATTGGCGGGATTTTTCATTCGGAAGTCATACCTCCTTCCGGAGAGTACCACCTTGTTTCAATATAGTATGCCTCAATGTAATAGTGAGCTAGGAACATGTAATATATTGTATGTCTCGGAGAGTACTACTTAATTTGCGATCTTATGTAATTAATTACTTTTGTTATATATATGCACCAAGTTGATATGCATCAAATTGATCTTCATGTAGATATCTTATATATTCCAAACGCGTTTCTGGCGCATCGAAGCGATACTGGTACAACGAACGGTCCAAATACAGACCCTAAACCGTGGATTCTCTGCGTTTCTGCCGCGGCAGAGAAATGCACAATTCTCTGCCGCGGCAGAGAATGCAGGCTTACGGTCCCAACCCTTTGGTACCGGTTCCTGTTACGAACCGGTACCAAAGGTCTCCAGCCCTGAGGCTCCCGGCCAGCCCACGTGGAGGCCTCTGTAGTACCGGTTCCAGACTAGACCGGTACTAAAGGTTGGGGCCTTTAGTACCGATTAATTAGTACCGGTTGCCTAACCGGTACTATAGGCTCTCTGGAACCGGTACTACAGCTTGTTTTTCCACTAGTGCAACCACCCCACAATTTGTGCATTTCCCAACATTCGTTGTTTCGGTGTATCGCCATGTTGAGAACATGTTGTATTTTTGTGACCACTATACATGTATATCATAGAAAATGGTGTTTGCTTACTCAGACCCCTAACTGCTTTATATGGCGCCATGTCTGTTGTTGGTCGGTCTCTAAGCTCCACGCATCTTCGATGAGATCGCATCCTTCCATTTCTCGATTGTTGCCATCTTCGAAGGGCGTGACTAGATGCTCGGTAAAGGGATTTTAAAAATATAAAAAATTTCAATAAATATAATTTTGGATGTACATCCGGACACTTATATCCGTACACAAAACCTAAATAAAATTATATCTTTTGTAGTGTGTGTAAAAAGAGAAAATAATGTCTCGCGAAAAGTTATTTGGAGCACCAAAATATGTCTTCACGAAAAGTCATTTGGAGCAACGAAATTTGTATTTTGTTACACATACCATAAAAATTTTTTCGCAAAACTTCGTGTGTGACCATAAAATTTTCGAATGCACACCTAAAAAAAATTCGGTTTTTTCTTACATTTTGCAAAAAAAATCTACCGTGAACCAAAAATATTGACATATTGTTTTGTCGCACGAGAGTATCTAGTCCAAGTAGGAAAATATATTTCAAAAGCATTTTAAAATGTTAAATATCTGATTTTTTCGGTACGACTTTTTTTTAATCTTTTGACATTTTAATTTTTTCTTTCATAATAGGAGCATCTAATTCCGCGATCCAAGTTGATTTGGACACGATGTTTTCACTCATGCGCGTGTCTAAGCACAATATGGAAAATGCATTTAAATGAATTTCAAAATGAGAAAATTATGAAAAAGTTTGGTTGAACATCCGTACATTTTATGTTCACACTCCAAGTTTCGAGAAAGATAAATTTCGTGTGTTCTGTGTAAAAAGGAGAATTTCATGGTCCAAAATATTTTTTCACAAGAGATTTGTTTTTTTTACACATTGTCGCAAAATGCCTTTTTTCACGTAACTTTGTACACATACATAAAATTTCCATATGTACACTCGTTTTTTTCGAACGTTTCTTACAAAGTGCACCAGTGGAAAACGGGGCACTAGCACCGGTTACAGAGGGCCTCTAGTTTCGGTTGGGCAACCGGGACTAGCCAATCGGGACTAGAGACCCCCCCCCCTAGTCCCGGTTGTTTACGAACCGGGATTAGAGGCCCTCCCACGTGGCCACAGACTAGCCTGCGGGCTGGATGGCTTTAGTCCCGGTCCGTGTTACGGACCGGGACTAACTTAAGGCCCTTTTTTTTCCCTTTTAGAATATTTTTCAGGGTTTGACGTTTAGGGGTTTCGGAATCACGTTGATATGTCAAAAATGCGTTTTGGTAAATATATAAATTACATTACTACACTAAGATCACATTGATGCATATATATAACACACATACAAATCAAGTATTACATAAAGATCTCGTTTCTGTATAATAAGTACTCAATTACATGCATGAGATCAATAGTTGTCATTATCCTCTTCTTCTTCATTGTCTTCCATTATAACCCCTCTTTCTCCGTGTTTGGTCCAACAATTATAACCAGACATGAAACCAGACTTCAACAGGTGGACGTGAATGGTTTGTGAGGTAGAGTAATTTTGAGTATTCTTACAGACACTACATGGACAAGAAATAAAAACCATTCGGCGGCTTGTTTGTCTCAGCCACACGGAGAAAATAATGCATGCCATTAATAAAGTCGGGATAACTTCGGTCACCATACATCCATTGCCGGCTCATCTGTATTATATAAAATATATCAAAAACCATTACACTACATCATGAATATATAATACTGACCAAATTAATTAATATAAGTTCATCACATTAAAACTAAAGTAGAGTAGTGATCAAATGTAATACATAGTCTCATAAAACATACATTAATAGAAACTAACATACAACTATCTAAAGAATTTAAACCCAACAACAAATACGATAAAAATCACAACTAAGGTAATTATTGAACCAACAACATAATGATACCAAGCCTCTTTATGAATGGCATATTTTCTAATCTTTCTAATCTTCAAGCGCATTGCATCCATCTTGATCTTGTGTTTATCGACGATGTCGGCAAGATCGAGCTCCAATTTCATCTTCTCTTCTAGGCATTGAAGACGAAGATTTTCACTTCTTTTTAATTTTGCTTTCAAATCATTATTTTATTTTTCAAAAAACTCGACAATAGGGTCGGTTGGAATGTCTGGTTCAACCACATCCGGATCGTCATAGACCGGACGAGGGCCGATGGGGACGGATATCAGAACCATGACACTATACATATAAAAAAACGTAAGATAATTATGCAAGTAATAACTATGCATCTAAACCATATAAATAAGTTAAAAAAGGATTAAAACAAGAGACTCACCGAGGTGGTGCCGGTGACGGGATGGCGCGGGCGATCGACGACAGTGAGGACGGGCACCGGACAACTGTAAAACCCAGACATTATACTTTAATTTGAGCTCAAATTGCATGTAAAAAAATAAAATCCCTAACTTAGGCATTTCATCAAACACCTAGCTAGCACTAGAAAAATGAAATGAGCTAACTAGCACCAAAATGAGCTAAAAAAAACAACACCGGAAGTGCTAACCCTTGGATAGATGAGGCGCCGCCAAGCTTGACAAATGGTGGAAAAAATAGGGGCCGAACTCGAGCTTGGAAGAGGAAGAGGTTAAGAAAATGGTGATGAACCCGGAGCTCAAAAATGGCCACGGCCGGGTTGGGGGTGGGAGATGATATAGGGAAAATAGTTAGTCCCGGTCCGTAACAAGAACAGGTACTAAAGGCCAATCTTTAGTCCCGGTCCGTATGGCCAACCGGGGACTATGGGTTGCTCGCGCTGGCCCCACCGCTGCGGCCGCCTGCCGCGACCCTTTAGTGTCGGTTCGTATCACGAACCGGGACTGCAGATCCCCTACGAACCGGGACTGGCCCTGGCCGGCGCCCTGGACATTCGAACTGGGACTAGTGCCCCCATTGGTACCGGTTCGTAAGGGGACCGGGACGAAAGGGCCAAACCGAAGGCCATGTTTCCACTAGTGGTGGTACATGTTTTTATATTATATACATTTGATATTACAAATATTCATGTTTCTTCGTACATAGTATTTGTTCAAATTTTGTTTTTGGAAAAATCCAAAACGCAGGTGAATAAAAATATAGGGAGTACCTCTCGAGCTGGAAAGCCATGCTTCTGAAAGCGCTCAGAGTGGCTGGTGACGTCTTTGTTCACCCGACTCCGACGATGTTGCTAAAGAAATCGCCGCTACTAGGTACAAATTACCGCCGATCCTGCCACCCACTCTCCATTTCCCCGTTAGCGGACAACACAAGAAAAAACGGACCACGCACTAGTAAATTTTTCAGCCGACGGAAGGAGATTATGCACCATCAGAACATGTTAACTGGTAAATTCTCGTACCACCGGAACAAGAAATGAATCGTCAAACAAGACGGACTGACTTTATATGGCGTGCATTAAATGTCTACATACATGGAGAAAACTACGACCAGTGTAAAGTATACGGTAATTTTCAAACGTCCATATGCACTACTACAAAAAGGCTTATAGATGGATTACTTAGCCATGGCGTACCACCATTTTGGTGAACCACGAGTATCTAGCCGTGGCGCAACAGACACAGATGCGCCACACATATGCCATTACCCGTGGCGCACGAAAATAGCGGTGCGCCACGGCTAAGTGCACGCTGGGTCGACGGAGGGGCACCCTTCTTAGTCGTGGCGCACCCAAGACTTGTGCGCCACGGGTAAGAGTATAGCCGTGGCGCACATTATTCCAATGCGCCACCAATATAATGGCCCCGGAGCCAAATTTTGACCCAACATAGCCGTGGCGCATCACAATTTTCGAGCGCCACGGGTAAGTGTCTTAGCCGTGGCGCATGTAAATTTTGGTGCGCCACGGGTAAGTTCTCTGCTTTGTGCTCCCATGCACACCCCCCCTCCCCCGGTGATCGCCTTTTCAGTTTTGGAGAAGCTAAAAGAAAATGTTAAAAAATTTAAAAATAAAATCTTTTGAGATGTGGTTATGTTACGTAACCTAGGTGTTAGGAAAAATTTGAAACATGAATTTCGACGTATTTTGCAAAAAAACATTATGGAAGAGTAAAACGGCGATAACTTTTGCATACGAACTCGGATTTCGACGTTTAATACCTTAAAAAAACTAGAGAAAAAAACACATCCAATCCAAATGGCCTACGACCTTTTGAGCTGTTTTTTTTCCTACAGAATCCCCAAATTCGAAAGGGAACACCTATTTTTTTGAAGTTTAAGTTTTCTGGCCAGGAAAAATAAATAAAACTTACTCGTGGCGCATGGACGAGACACTACAAGAAATATGCTATCTGGTGACCCTCCATATTGGTCACTGAATGGTCACGTTTTTTTGTTTGTGACCTTTTTATGACCAAAAACAGTTGGTCAAAAGATGAGCGTCACTAATGAAACTACGTGACCTTTTTTGGGAATTGGTCATAGACGTCTGTGACCAAAAAAAAGGTCACGGATGTTATGACCAATTTTTTGGTCACTAGCAATCTGACCAGACCACGTCAGATCCAACGTGGCAAGGCTGACGTGGCAAATTTGTGACCAAATGAAATGGTCGTAGATCAGAATCAGCCCGGTCCAGTTCAGCCTTCTAAATGGGCCAAGCCCAATAATTCAGCCTGTTTAACATTTTTTTCCTATCAATTTTTCGACGGTTACATGGGCCAAGCCCAATAATTGGGCCCTTCTCTTTAATGGATTTCAGCCTTTTACTGTATATTGATTATGTTTTACATCCATTATATTTTGTAGCTGGTCCCATTTGTCAGACAGGTCCTACTTGTCAGATGGGTCCACCTTGTCATTTTATCTAATACATTGGTCCCACACATCATAAGTTTCGAAATTTGTCAAATTATTACCAGAACTTGGTCCCACTAGTCAGGTTTCCATATCACACATTATAAAATCACATACATACTCAATATTTCAATCAGTGTAGAAAAAACACATGAATTTCATCAAATAACACTAAATTAGCCTATTACAATCTTTATTACAGTCTATTTCAACCCAGATGTGCCTACTACAATTACAATACATAATATGCTACTCTTTGCGGAGTAGGGCTTCACACTCCAACTTTGTTAGGCCTGAAGCTCCTGTAAAAGAGGAACCACCACATTTTTAGTCTCAATGAATGGAATACCTAAAATACAGCAAATCAGCATTCAATTATAAAAACTGGGACTATGTCACGTTGATTAAACTTTGAACAACCACCAGGTAAGACTACTAGCGACAAAACCTATAAATCATGCTTAACCAGAACAACCTCAAACAAATGGAGTTCATATCAAATACCATGGTGGCAAAACCATCAACCACAGTGCCTACCATGACAGCCTACCATGATGGCAAAACCATCAACCACAGTGCCTTAGCCTACCATGATGGCAAATACGAGAATAATAAACTATAACAGCCAGGCCTAGATGTCATTTCATAGTAACAGAACTTAGACACTAGGTTACCAAATGATAATCATCACCAAAATTCAAATATATGGGTAGAGCATAGTACAACCACGGCACGATGGCCGTGGTATCAGAGAGCAAGGACAGAAACTTAGCTAATCCGATGGAGTCGAAGAACAAGGTCACCGCTGCCATGTTTCCAGCGTGGTGAGCTCACTGCCATCTCATAGGCTGATTTGCACCCTTGCCGGCGACACCTGAGGGGTCAGCAAGGATGAAGGTAGTGTTATCAATGCTGGAGCATTAAACTAGCAATAAACGGTTCTACTTTTATGTAGGACCAACGATCATGTTCGACCAGCAACAAATGTATAGAACATCACAATGTATAATTGCACAATAAACAAACCATATAGATGATTACTCCCTCCGTTCCAAATTAGTTGTCTTCCATTTGATAAAAAGTGAATGTATCTAGATATGTTACAAGTATAGATACATCCACTTTTTGGCAAATGTAAGACAACTAATTTGGAACGGAGGGAGTAGATGTTAAGGAAACTGCAACACAAATATGATTTGACTCCGGTGTTTGCCATACAACAACAGCAGTAGTCGAAAGGTGTTCAAGTGTACATGTGAACAGCGATATTCTACAAAACTAGTCAAGTTGACGGAACCACGACTAGAAGATATGACAATGGAAATAGTACCAATTGTGATAGTTATGCGGTTGTCTAAAATGAGTAGGTAACAACGTCTCAGAGTATGCAGTGGACAAATTGGTAAACCACTATTAGTCTAGTATTGATATACATGTAGCAGCAATTGCATTATACAAACCGCAAAGCACCAATACATTCTCTCCATATATAGAACTCTTCAGAATAGACTTTTACACTAAAGTATAAATTGAAGAGATTCTGAAATTAAAGAAGGGAAATGCTTTCTTTGAGTCTATTCGCATTAGCATATGACAGCCAGGAACCAGTATCAGTTCATAGGGTGACTAAAAGTCAGTAGCTAGCAATTTACAATTTACAGTGTACTGAACCTCCTAAGCTGGTCAGCAGGAACATATATCTAGAATTACAAAGGGGAACACCACCGAAGAAATCTGGAATTAACTATAGCAGAGAGGGAGGGATGAAGGGGAGGGAGCATACGACCTCCTTGGAGATGATGGCGAGCTCCACTGGCTGTACTCGCTGCTTCACGAACTCCCGCGCGCCATAACCCTGCACGATTTTAAGAAAAATCATGAGATAGATTGTGAGATAAGATGTTGCGTGATAAGAAGCAGCAAGTCATGTCCATGAGCAATGTAGCAAGTGTCAGCAACAATACATGATAGAACTACAGAGCAGCAAATAAGCAAGTCATGTCCCTGTTTTGTGATGCAGCAAAACATACAGGCAATAGCAATGAGTTCCTACATAAATCTAGTGTTGGCAGAACATGCAAATGCTGCAACAGAGGGCACACCACACAATGAAGGTAAAAAGGAAGGGGGATGCGGGAGTTTCTTGCCCCTGTCATTATGGAAGGAGAAGGAGGTGACTTCCAGAAGGTACAGAGCAAAGGTATTAATTTCAATCGATACATCACATCCAAAATTTCAATCCATGGACACCACATGACAGAAAAGGAACAAAGGCACTAATTGCTACTGAAAACCACAGCAAGGTACAGAGCAAAGGCGAATTACTGAGCAAAGGCGCAATGCCTCTGTAAGCTGATTACATCAGTGACACGGGCCACCAAAAACATGCGCAAACAATGTGGCCGAAGAAAGTTTTCAGTTTCGTCACACAAAAAAATCATTTCTCATTTTCCGAGTGTCGAAAATGGGTTGTTTTGTGAAGCAACTACCAAAAATATGTTACAAATTTGAACCACAACAATTTCTAAAAATATGAGACCATATTTAATGCAAAAATAACCAAATGTTTGTGTTTCAAAAGGTCTCTATACACCTCTAATCAAAAAGACAAATTTTCTGCTGATTCGGTTGGAACCGGGTCAAATTTGAACTACAGCTGCCTCGTAATTTGCTCATGATTTTTTGGAAAAATCATTTTTAGGTGCACAAATATCTATTTCATCAGAGATACACCAATAGTTTCACAAGATTCAACCCCTAGCTAAGAGCGGTCGTGTCGACAATTTTGATCGCATTTTGAAATCGCCATAAAGAATTCAAAAAAATTCAAAATAATGGAAATCCTTCGCAACATGTCATTATATGTGACATAGTTTTGAGGAAATATAATAAACTTGGAATACGGCAAATATCTTGAAAAAGTGTTCTCGGAAATGAGCTACCGTGAACGAAGATTCATGACTTTCAGGGCAAATGACGAATGTTATGATGACATTCATGGCATAGTTTGTTTAAATAAGTCCATATTATACAAAAGAGTGCGTCTTGGAATGGAGAACAATGTTTCCGAAAAAAGTTTTTATTTTCTTTGCACGAAAAAGTCATTTCTCATTTTCCGAGTGTCGAAACTAGGTTGTTTTGTGAAGGAACTACCAAAAATATGTTATAAAATTGGATCACACCAATTTTATAAAATACTACACCATATTTTATGTACAAATAACCAAATATTTGTGTGTCAAAGGTTTCCATACGCGTCTCATCAAAAAGACAAATTTCTGCCGATTCGGTTGGAATCGGGTCAAATTTGAACTATAGATGTCTCGTAGTTTGCTCGTTAATTTTTGAAAAAATCATTTTTAGGTGCACAACTATCTATTTCATCAGAGATACACCAATAGTTTCGCAAGATTCAACCCCTAGCTAAAAGCGGTCGTGTCGTCAATTTTGACCGCATTTTGAAATCGCCATAAAGAATTAAAAAAAATCAAAATAATGGAAATCCTTCGCAACGTGTCATTATATGTGACCTAGTTTTGAGTAAAAATAAGAACTTAGAATACGGCAAATATCTTGAAAAAGTGTTCTCGGAAATGAGCTACTGTGAACGAAGATTCATGACTTTCAGGGCAAATGACGAATGTTATGATGACATTCATAGCATAGTTTATTTAAATATGTCCATATTATACACATGCGTGCGTCTTGGAATGGTGAACAATGTTGCCGAAGAAAGTTTTCATTTTCTTTGCACGAAAAAGTCATTTCTCATTTTCTGAGTGTCGAAAATAGGTTGTTTTGTGAAGGAACTACCAAAAATATGTTATAAAATTGGATCACACCAATTTTATAAAATACTATACCATATTTTATGTACAAATAACCAAAGTTTTGTGTGCCAAAGGTTTCCATACGCGTCTCATCAAAAAGACAAATTTCTACCGATTCGGCTGGAATCGGGTCAAATTTGAACTACAGCTGCCTCGTAGTTTGCTTGTTAATTTTTGAAAAAATCATTTTAGGCGCACAACTATCTATTTCATCAGAGATACACCAATAGTTTCACAAGATTCAACCCCTAGCTAAGAGCGGTCGTGTCGTCAATTTTGACCGCATTTTGAAATCGCCATAAAGAATTCAAAAAAAATCAAAATAATGGAAATCCTTCGCAACGTGTCATTATATGTGACCTAGTTTCGAGAAAAAATAAGAAACTTGGAATACGGCAAATATCTTGAAAAAGTGTTCTAAAAAATGAGCTATCACGAACGAAGATTCATGACTTTCAGGCCAAATGACGAATGTTATGATGACATGCATGGCATAGTTTGTTTAAATATGTCTATATTATACACAAGCGTGCATCTTTGAATGGAGAACAATGTTGTCGAAGAAAGTTTTCACTCTCTTTGAACAAAAAATCGTTTTTCATTTTCCGTGTGCTGAAAATGGGTTGTTTTGTGAAGCAGCTACAAAAAATATGTTATAAAATTGGATCACAACAATTTTATAAAATATTATACCATATTTGATGTACAAATAACCAAATATTTGTGTGTCAAAGGTTTCCATACGCGTCTCATAAAAAGACAAATTTCTGCCGATTTGGTTGGAACCGGGTCAAATTTGAACTACATCTGCCTCGTAGTTTGCTCGTGATTTTTGAAAAAATATTTTTTAGGTACACAACTATCTATTTCATCAGAGATACATGAATAGTTTCGCAAGATTCGACCCCTGGCTAAGAACGATCGTGTCGTCAGTTTTGACCGCATTTTGAAATCAGCATAAAGAATTAAAAAACAATCTAAATAATGGAAATCCTTTGCAATGTGTCATTTTATGTGACCCAGTTTCGAGGGAAAATAAGAAACTTGGAATACGGCAATATCTTGAAAAAGTGTTCTCAGAAATGAGCTACCATGAACGAAGATTCATGACTTTCAGGCTAAATGACAAATGTTATGATGACATTCATGTCATAGTTTGTTTAAATATGTTCATATTATACACAAGCGTGCATCTTGGAATGGAGAACAATGTTGCCGAAGAAAGTTTTCACTCTCTTTGAACAAAAAAATCATTTTTCATTTTTCGAGTGCCGAAAATGGGTCTAAAAGTGATTTCTGAACAAAAATATCTCTAAAGAAAGTACATATTGTGGATCTAAAAGTGATTTTTGCAAAAAATCACGACCAAACTATACGACACTCGTAGTTCAAATCGGACCCACTTTCAACGAAATCAGCAGGAACTTCTATAAAATGTTAGAAATACCTACGAATGTTTTTATATTCAAACCTAGGGTGATATGTACTTATAAAGTGGTCTATTATTTTCTATACTTTTGGATGTTCCGCTTTTGGTGAGCCGTTTTGGTAGCTGCTTCACAAAAAAGCCAGTTTCGACACTAAAAATGGAAAATCTATTTTTACACAAAGAAAAACGTAAAGAACCCCTTATTCTATATTGTTCTACATCCAAGATACACGAGTGTGTGAAATATGGCCTCATTCTGATAAACTATGCTATGTTAAAGGCCATACACTAGCTCATTTGAGTCGAAAGTCATACATCTTTGTACCTCGTAGCTCATTTCTGAGAAGGGTTTTTGAGAAAAACTTTCATACCCGGCGTTTATTATTTTTCCAAGGTGGTAGGTCACATAAAAGGATGTCACGTGAAGGTTTTCCATTTTTTGAAACCCGACATTTTGAATCTTGCATTTGAATTGAAAAAAATAATCCCAAAAATAAATTTAAATTCTTCAAAACCCTATATAAAGCAACATATAAGCTTAGGGGTAGTTTGTATTAAATTTTTGACAAAGAACAGTACTAGTAGTATATAATTACAGAGTACATATTTACAAAAATAATAAAATTATTTGGCTGAATTTAGAGTTTAAATTAAAAGTTATAAAAGAAAACAGAAAAAAATAAAACAGCTTAGCACGAGCCGACCCGGCCTAGCAACGCGGCCGAACCAGACTTACAGGCCCATTCCACTCACCGTACCAGTCCACTTGTAAAGCCCACAGAAGTGAAAAAGGCCTGAGACCACCGAGGCCCAGGTCGAGCGACTTCTAGTTTATATAAACCTAGTGCGAATCTCTAACATGTCCAGTACGTTGGCCTGGTGGTAGACCACGCAAGCGATTGGAGTGTGGTCGCGGGTTCGAGTCCTCAGTCCGTCCATGTTTTGCTATTCTGCTGATTTATCCCACCATGGCACCATACTGCCGGCCTTCTCCACGACGGCCGGTGAGCACCTCCACCATGGCGTCCACCTCCACGCCAACGAGGACCGGCGGCCGGCGAGCACCTCCACGCCGACGAGGAGCGACAGCCGGCGAGCACCTCCATGCCGACGAGGACCGACAACCGGCGATAGGGGTGGAAACGGATCGGATGCGGATTGGATAGTGCCCTTCCCACATCCGTTTCCATATTTTTAAACAAATACGGATACGAATTCGGATGTTGTCGAATACAAATGCGGAGCGGATGTTAATCGAATACGAATTCGGATCGGATATTTTCTCAATTCGGATCGGAAACGAATATAACAAAATAGTAGACTCGTATCTTATAACGAGTTAAATCTACAATGAAATAGTGATAAATATAGCTATATAATACACACTTCTTTAAATTTCAATCATAGAATAATATAACTGATCACTTTATTACTATTTTAGGTTGAGAAATTCCCATATCGGGTTAGAATTATCAAAACTTACCAACAAAATCTTATTCGGATACGGATATATCCATTTCCATATCCACATTTGTGTCAAAATTCAATACCACATTTGTTTTGTATTTGTAAAAACGGATTCGGATATTTACCACTTCCATTTTTATTTCGTCCGGATTCGGATATTTACCACTTCCATTTTCAATTTCTCGAATACGAATGTCAAATAATTCGGACTATCCGCTACCAGTTCCCACCCCTAACCGGCGAGCACCTCCACGCCGACAAGGACCGACGGCCGGCGAAGCACCTCCACGCCAGCGAGCATCTCCACGACGAGCATCTCCAAAACGTGACGAGCATCTCCACGGGAGTTGCCGGACACGCCGACGTGGGCGGTGGCCGGTGGCTCTTTTTTTTTAAATTCAGAAATTCATAGCCGTGGCGCACCAAAACTAGGTGCGCCACGGGTATGTGCATATAGCCGTGGCACACTAAAACAAGGTGCGCCACGGGTATGCTTACATACCCGTGGAGCACCTAGTTTTGGTGCGCCACGGCTATGTGCACATACCCGTGGCGCACCAGGACCCCTGCACCACGGCTATTGTGTTACCCGTGGCGCGGCAATCCGTGGCGCAGCCCCCTGCGCAACGGGTAAGCATTTTTGGTGCGCCACGGGTAAGCCTTTTCCTAGTAGTGATGCATTGAAACAATCTACAGGCACCCATCCCAAGTGGCATACCAATGGTCCAGATAGTATGACTAGCTGGGCATATGATCCAAAAACACCACCTCCGTATTCCTGCTGCAAACATTTGATAAGACAGTAGGGGAGAGGCGTTTTTGCACCCGAGCTCACATGCTCCTCTTATTTTCAACGAAAATAAAAAAATAGTAAAACATTATGAAAAATTCTGAAAAAATTGAAGGCACACACATGTGCATTGTTCACATTCGTGCAAAATTTCGGAATGAAAAGAAATTTTCTGCGCTCTGTACAAAAAAGACAAAATGAGTGGTCAAAATAGATCTAAAAACACGTTTTTGAAAACACTGATTTGTCTTTTTTGCACAGAGCGCAGGAAATGTCTTTTCATTTCGAAAAAATTCACGAGTGTGAACAACTCATATGTGTGTGCCTCCAATTGTTTTCAGAATTTTTCATAATGTTTTACTATTTTTTTATTTTGTCGAAAAAAACAGGAGCATGTGAGCTCGGGTGCCATTGTGAATTTCTGAGACAGTAGTAGTTACTCATGTCTGTCAGCCAGTTTGGACATGTAAGTTTTGTAGTTGGGCTGTTATGACAGAAATATTATCTACAATTGTTACATATGGAGATATGTGAGGGGAAATTGGATAGTGTTTCGCTACTTGTTCACCATGCATAGTGATGATTCTACATCAACTGAAGAGGCTAAAGATTTGCTAAGGAAGTTCATAGCCTCATGTAGAAAATGCTTGCTAAGGTCGGTCCTTAAAAAAGACGTTGTTCCTAGGACATGCAGGGAGCTGTTTTCAAAGATGTGCAAGATATTCCACTTGTTCTATTCTCATACTGAATGCAGTTATCAATGAGCGACACAAACTAGAGATTAGCGGTCCATCTTTGGCTGCACAATCAGAAGAACTAGAAGTATATCCCGCGCGTTGCAGCGGGAATCTTTTTAGAAACTATATTGCGTAAATAAAAGAGTATAAAATTATGCTAAATTAAGTTGTCTAAAGTAATATGTAGAATTCAATTTTCCAAAGTCGAGATACTAAATTTATTCAACATGAAATATGTTTATAAAAATTTATTAGCATGGATAACTAAATAATTAAAAGGATGGATGACGTGGAGTTTGCATGTAGATATTAATTAAAAGGTTAGTGGAGATGACATGGACAATTGATTGGCTATAATAATGGACGATGTGGATAGCTTGCATGTAGAGATAGAAAAATCATAAATGAACTTAGTGGGGTTTTGCTTTATAAGAGATATAGATAAGGATGACCTGTATTTTTTCCATGCATTTGATATGGATCATCCTGTCAGGTGCTCTCTTCAAAAATAAAGGGAATCAGATGCTGCATAAATGTATATGTCCTGTGTACATGGTGCAGCAGGAATAAATACTACTCCCTCCGACCCGAAAAAAGTTTCAACTAAATCAGTGCAAATTCACAGTATAAGTTACGTCACTTAATTAGGATCAGAGGGAGTACGAGGGGGGCGTTTTGGCTCCCGAGCTCAGCTGCTCCTGGTAACTTAACAAAATCGGAAAAAATACTAAATCGGGTCAAAAAATTCTGAAATTTTTGGTGATGAACATATACATGTTTCTTACATTCGTGTAAAATTTCGTGATCAAATAATATTTTTTCTGCTCTGTACAAAAAGGACAAATCCAGTGATCAAAATGAGATATAAAAAGTATGTTTTCAGAGCAGAGATTTTGTCTTTTTTGCACAGAGTAGCAGAAATGTTATTTCGTCACAAAATTTGGCAAGTATGTAGCAAACATGTATATGTTCATCACCAAAAAATATCAGAATTTTTTGACAAGTTTTACTTTTTTTCGATTTGTTTATTTGAGCAGGAGCATGTGAGCTCGGGTTTCAAAGTGAATTTCTCAGGGAGTAGTTGGTTTGTAGCTCTGTTGATGTGAAGTTTCATCTTGAGTGAAGATTGGCCCCTTCTACAATCTTTCCTTTTTTTTTGGGTAAAGCTCGTACCATTGTCGGGATTGTTCTTCGTTGGTGGTGGATTTTTCTATCTTGATCAAAATAATTGTTGGTTGTATGCATGTTACCTTAAAGATAGAAGGATCGGTATCTGTACGTATGGATCTTGCTTGTTCTGTGACATCTTACAATTCACATGCAGTCCTACATCCTCTTCTTGACTGTTTTGTGTAAAGAAACGAGAGGTTTACCTGTATATGTCCCGTAAATATGGAGCGGATGCATCCAGTATAGTCACTTGTCATAAATTGTAAGTCTAAGGCCCCACTCGGAATGGAGGAATTCCAAAGGAAATTTGGACGTTTTGCTTCCTATGGAATTTTTATTTTAGGGCTATTTTGATTTATAGGATAGGAAAAGTGTAGCAATATGTGTTATACACTATAGGAAAAATATAAACAACAAAGAACAAAATCAGCACAGGGGACACAAAGATTTTAACGTGTAAAAACCCCTACAAGGAGAAGGGTAAAAAACCACAAGTGCCAGCCAACAAATCTTCACTATATCGGGTAAGGTTACACACACTCCAAGAATTACAACAATATATTTATAGTAGTGGGGACATAGGTCCATCTCCGGTCCAAGCCTCTCGGCAAGCCTCGTGTCAGAGAACTGTCCCAAGAACTGGGTGTGTCTCACGAAGGATCGAGTAGGGGGCTGAACACAGAATCAAACAACCCTCAACGTGCCTCGACGACGGTGCTCGCCTGGATCGCTGCGGGGAAGCACTGCAGAGAGGAACGCACGGTATTACCCAGGTTCAGGGGCCTCTAGGTGAGGTAAAACCCCTACGTCCTGCTTCGAGTTGTATTGCACTTGCTTGGAGAGGTTTTAGTACAGAGTGATCTTGGCGAGCTCTAGGTGGCTACAATGGCTAGGGTTCTGTCTGAGCTCCAAGATGGTGAACTTGCGAACCCAGGATGCCTACCAAAGATCGAACCCTTTGCCCGAACGGGCTCCTCCTCCTTTTATAGGTGTCTCGGGCCTCTTCCGCCCAAACATTTGGGCGGGAAGGGCTACCACATGGCGACGAAGGAGGAGGCGCGGTGCACCAAAAAGGTGGAGTCTACCATAAAGCTAAGTTCCATGGACGCGGTCCACGGCAGGGGAGCGGCGTCACCAAAGCTGAAAAGGGCCACCGGCCAACCAGGACAGTGGCTGGCGCTGCGGAGGTGGAACGGGTCCCACGGTGACGTCGCCCTTGGAGCGTAGCTGCAGACGGTTCCCTTATCACCAAAGCGGCAATACTCGTTGTCCGCTTTGCTTGTGCTGCTTTGTTGACTCCTTTATACATGAAAACGGCAACTGCGGCGTCATCGTCACCGCGCGCAGGCGTGCGCGTCACTCTGCACATAGGCGCAGAGCCCATGTGCGCTCTGCCGCGGAGGCAGAGCTGGCTTCGAGAGGAAGGAAGCCTCGCGAGGCAAAAGGCCTCGCCGAGCCTTCCGGCTTGGTCCTTAGCAGAATTGCTGGTGGCATCCGAGACGCCTTCTCAAGGAGAGGTCCCTCGCCAAGGGAGAAAACTCTCGGCGAGGAGAAAAGGTCCCTCGCGAGGGAAAAACCCTCGCGAGGCTCGCCAGGCTTGGAGAGCCTGGTCCTTAGCGAAATCTTCTGAAGAATCTTGTGGGCCCTGGCAGGCCGGCCCGTGGTACCCTGGTTTCCACTGTGCCGACAGTAGCCCCCGGGCCCGCGATGGGCACGCCGAGGCCCATGGATGAAGGCGAAGCGTCGAGGGCCCAACGGTGCCTGCCAGGGGCCGTGACACGTGGGGCGCAGCGGTTGCGCCCGCGGCCACGATCTCCTCGGCTCCAACGGGCGATGTTGCGGGGCCCGCCACGACTCAGGGCAGGTCAATAAAGCCTGGGCGTGCAGACTGCGCCCCTCACTTCTCCCATAACTCCTCCGCACTCTTCTCCCAATGCCTCCAAAACACCTTCTCCTTCCCAGAGCGCCCCAACTCCAGGGTCTTCATCTTCTTCTCCGGCGACCGATGGCCCCCAAGAAAGCAAACACCGACCCAAAGAGCAAGGCTGTGATGCGGGCCGGTACGTCGGCGGCGGCGGCGCGTGGTGCTGCCCTCGTGGAGGCGCTGCCGCCGACCCGCGTCAACGCGGTGGCAATAGCAAAGGTGCGCCATGTGGCGGCGGCGGGCACCAACGAGCACGGCGCCACCGAGATGAGGCCGTCTGGCAGCAGGCTCACCGAGGGATTCTACCCCATCTTCGTCCATACTCTTTACGCCGGTCTTGTTCCTCCCTTCTCTGAGTTCCTCTTGGCGATTCTGGAGGTGTACCAGATCCAGTTGCTTCACCTTCATCCTAACTCCATCCTCATCCTTGCCATCTTCGCCCACCTCTGCGAGGCCTACGTCAGCATCCGTCCCTCGGTGGCGCTCTTCCGCAGTTTCTACTCTCTCCGGAGCACCGCCCCCGACGAGCGGCTTGGCTGCGTCTCCTTCCGTATCGCCGCCGCCAGGTGTGAGAACTACATTCCCATCGCCTGGTGCGGTGAGAACGCCATCACCAAAGTGACGAAGAAGGTGGAGAAGTTCCGCGAGAAGTGGGTCTTCGTCGACACCAAGAGGGTACACCCTCTCTTGGAGGTGCCCGAGGCCCCCCCAAGGAAGTGGGCGCGCTGGGCGAGTGCAGACTTCAGGGGCCAGAGGCTTTACGTGGTGTACGAGTGCATCCGGCGCATCCGCGTGGCCGGGGTCACCGGCCAGATGGTGGCAAGAGACTTCACGAGGCGCCGGATCGCCCCCCTCCAGTGGCACTCCAAGCCGGTGTGGCGGTACACAGGCAAGGAGGACGCGATGCGGCTGAGTGCGGACGGCTTCGCGCCTGAGGTGCTGCGCTAGGTCATGGGGGTCCTCTTCGCGACGACGGAGATCTCTTCTCCTACCAACGAGGAGGCCCGGCCGCTCATCAGCTTTGCCGAGGAGAGCATTGAAGCGCAACGCCGGTGCATGCCCGTGTTCGACGAGTTGGGAATTGTACCCGCGGGGCACCGCGGGCCTCGTCCCAACCCGTGGGCGGCGGAGCCGGAGTACATGGACGAGTCTCCGGAGCCGGATGAGGTCGAGGAGTCTGGCGAGGAAGAGGCCTCGAGAGGCGCAGATCCCCTCGGCGAGGACGAGGCCTCGAGAGACGCCGACCCCGTTGGCGAGGACGAGGCCTCGAGAGGCGCCAACCCCTCAAGAGGCTCCGCCGGCTCCTCAAGGAGCGCTCCTGCCGAGGTGGACCTCCAGGTGCTCTCCTCCAGCGATGAGGAGGGTGCCTTCCGCGTCGCCCACTCCCAACACGTCGAGGAGGAGGAGGAGATGAGCGGCGGTGGGGGTGGGCGCTGCGAGCCCCGCTCCAAGGCCATCCACGACAGGAGCGCCGCGACCGCGAGGGGCGCTCCTCGCGAGGAGGCAAGGGCGCCTCAAGAGGAGGCCGGAGCAAGCAACACCCAGCCGCCCAAGGCGAAGAAGAGGGTGTGGGTCATGGCCGACGAGTAAGCCTTGATTCTTCCTTCCTTTTATCATTTTGCTTCTGGAAAACCCTCTTGAAGGATCTTCTACTTGTCTTTCTTTCAGGCGACCTGCGGAGCCAAAAAGACGGCGGCTCCGCAAGCTTGGAGAGGCCACCAGCGTCGCCGCGGAGACGCCTGCGGCTGACAAGCCGCGGCAGGCGGCCGTCCCTCCCGCGGGTGAGCGCCGCGTGGAGGTGGCGGTTGAAGAGGCGGCGACGTCGCCGGTTCAGGCGGCAACTCCCCCCGTGGTAGAGCACCGCGCGGAGGAGGTGGTGGAAGAGGTGGTGCTACTGTCGCCCACTAGGGCGGCCACTCCTCCCGTCCAGCCCGGGACGGAGGAGGAGGAGAGGGTGGACGAGGAGATCGTCTTGGAGCCGCCTCCGGAGGGGGAGGAGTCTCCCTCAAGAGGGGCCGATGCGCCCGAGGTCGTGGCGGACGCGGCCGTCACGGAAGGGGCAGGGAACGCCCCTGAGAAGCAGGAGGCAGAGGCGCCTCTGGAGCCCACAAACGCCTGAGCTGGGGGCAAGGGGGCGCCCAGCCCCCAGAGGGCACCTGAAGCGGGCGACGAGGGAGGCGCCCCTACGAGCCCTCGGGCCGCACCAGAGGCAGCCGTGAGTCCGAGGCAGGAGGCCCCGGGCGCCTCGACAAGGATCGAGGACTCCACACCCAGAAGTGGTGCGGGGACCTTGGCGATGCAGGTGCCGCGGCGCCAGGCAATTCGCCGCCGAGTCGTCCTCAACCAGGCGCGGCGGACGCTCGACGAGCTGGAGGATCAGCTCGTCAAAGAAGAAAACGCCCTAGCGGAGGAACGGACAAGGCTCGGCGAGGCCTGGGCCCTCCTCCATGAGAGGGTGGAGTTGTGCCGCCGGCAGGACGCGGCGGCCCAGGCGGAGCGCCAAGAGGCCCTTCGCTTCGCCAAGGAGACCCGCGACAGCGTCAAGCGGGAGGCGGAGGAGGTGATGGACCAGCTGGACGCCGCCAGGGAAGCACTCGAGGTGGAGACTGCCTCCAAGCAGCAGCAGATAGCGGCCGCGGAGCAGAAATTCATCGCGGACTCCAAGGTTGTGGAGGCCAGCCTGAAGGAGCTCCGCGAGCTGCTGGATGCCCGCGAGGGGCAGCTGGCGCCTCGCGAGGCAGAGCTGAAGCGGCGCGAGGAAGAGCTCTCCCTCCGCGAGAAGGAGCTGCGCCAGCGCGAGGAGCAGGTCCAGCTGCTCGAGAAGGATCAGGCCACCCGCGAGGGGCAGTTGCAGAAACGCGAGGGCCTGGTGGCCCAGGCGGAGGCCACCTACGCGCAGCACCAAGAGAAGGCCAACGACGACTGTGCAGTGAAGCAGAAGAGGATCCAGGAGTAGGCTGACACCAAGGTCAAGCTTATCCGCGAAAGCCTCTCCAAAGACTATGAGGAGAAGGTCACGAAGCAGGAGGACCGCTTCAAGACCAAGCGCAAGGAGCTCCAAGACCGCATCAAGGCGCTCGAGCAGGAGGAGAAGCGGTTGACCTCCTGCCTTGAGGTCGCCAGGGAGGCCCAGGCTCGCGCAGAGGGGAACGCCATCGCCCTGGAGAGAGACCTGGACGAGCTCCGTCAGTAGGTGGGGCCGGTCGTGAGCCTCGTGGAGCAGGCCCGGGACCAGCGCCAAATTGGCCGGTCCATGATGCGTCAGCGCCAGTGCATTCTCCAAAGCTTGGTGAGCCGCGCGTGTGCGGTCGGGGGTGATCTGAGGATCGACGTCCCCTCCTTCTCCGCAGAGATCGACGATGAAGCCGCGTACTCGTTCTTCTTCGAGCAATTCCTTGAGAAGCTTGAGGAGGTGGCGAAGAGCTTTGACGAGCGCATCGTGGAGGAGAGCCGCGATCTCCTCGTCGCCGCCACCAGCCGCATCTTCAGCAACCTCGCGAGGCTCCAGCCCTCGCTTGACCTTGAGGACGTGATGGCGCCGCCGGTCACTATCAGCGACAGGGCGCGGACGGCCGCTGAGGCGTACGCCAAGAAATTCGACCAAGTCGGGGTCGATGAGGACGAAGGCGACGGCGAGGAGGATGATCTGGAGGAGGAGGTGGAGGCTGCCGTGGACAAAGCGGGCACCTCAGGAGGCGCGACAGCTTGAGCTCCTTGTCTGCAGCTGGGTGTGTAGAGGGCACATTTATCTTAGTCATTTTGGTTGTAAGCTTTTGTAAAGATCTGTTAAGTTTCACTTGGAGTATGCTTGTGAATGTCCCTCGAGAGGCTTTTGTCTTTTTCCTTCATGTCTTTTTCGCTCTACGTCTTAGGTCCCTCTCTTAGTGCTACACCACCGCCGCTTCGGTATGTGAGAGTCAGGGCTCCACAAGTCCGGGGGGTGCGTGAGGCCTCAAGAAGTAAGAGCTCCTCGAAGCGCGATGCTTGGGGCTCCCCTTTGACGTGCAAGCAGCCCATGAGGCATAGGAGAGAGAAAAGAGACTCGAGGGGCAAAAACCAGCGAGAGGAAATTCAACCAAGTGTTTGTACTTAGCTTGGCGAGGCGTTCTGCCTTGGAGAGGGTGTTGGTTCCCTGGCGAGGCGTTGTTGCCTTGAAGAGGGTGCCTGAGGCTTGTTTCCTGCGTTTTGACAGATAGGCGTGCCCACAAGCAATACATAGCTAGAACTTATGCGCGCTCGTAGGTTCCTTCATGAGTGTCTCGCGAGGAGAACAGGCACAAAGGTCCTTGGTGAGTTGACGTGCACGGGAGCCGGCTCATGAGTTCGGAGCTCCTAGGGAGTTGACATGCATGAAGGCTGACCCGTGAGTTCAGAGCTCGGATCCCTTGGGTTTGAGGCGCTGCCGGGATGCTCCCGTGGCATGGCACCATGCTAGCCCCCGCTCGCGAGATACACAGGAGGGATCATACGAGCAAGGATGAAACATCAATAACATAAAGGCTTACCGAAGCAACCACATATGCTGGCGCAGAGCGCAAAGGTTCAAATTGACCTGAAACATAGGTTCATTACACTGGCGTGGCCAGAAACACAAAAAATCCGCCATGTCAGGCATGGGGTTCCACATGCTGTGGCTGAGACTCTCGAGGGGTGATAGCGCGAGAGGTGTTAATCAATCAAGCTTCGTTGGGCACCCCAAGAGGAAGGTTTGAGGAGCACAGCAGCAAGTTTTCCCTCAGTTAGAAACCAAGGTTATCGAACCAGTAGGAGTGAGGAATGCTTCAGAAGGTTGTCCACAACTGCAATGGCGCCAGAAAAAGAGCTGTTGCAGGGGAGACAGTGGAACCTGCAGAACACAATCAAACTACTTTGCCCCAACGAAGCAGTGAGGTTGTCAATCTCACCAGCCTTGCTGAATACAAAGGATTAAATGTATGTGTGGAAGGAAGCTTGTTTGCTGTAAATGAAAGCAGTAGAGCAGTTGATTTAATTGCAGATGTAAAAGAATAGACCGGGGTCCACAGTTCACTAGTGGTGTCTTCTCCATAAATAAAATACTACACATGCTGGGTAACAAATTACAGCTGGGCAATTGACAGAATAGAGAATGTAAGACAATGCATGAACATTGCATAATACAGAGGATGATGATGTCTATATGAGATGCTTTGGGCATTACGACAAAATACATAGATAGCTGTTCCAAGCATACACCTATGCCTAAATAGTCCACCTTTGAGATAACATACCGTAAAATCTCTCCAGTATTAAGTTGCAAGCAACAGACAATTGCATGAAGAACTGTGCATAAAGTTTACTCCCTAGTAGCAACGGCACTCCCCCGTCCTTATATGTTTCTATCACTCAAGCCAAGGCACACAAGGACCGAACCCACTATCTAGCATAAATACTCCCTCTTGGAGATACAAGCAACTACTTGATCAAGGCAATTACAAGTACCGGAAAGCATGCAAGATCACAAATAACATAGACATGATAATATCAATAATCAACATCACAAGGTACTTCTCTATTCATCGGATCCCAGCAAACACAACATGTAGCATTACAATAAGATGATCTTGATCATGATAGGCAGCTCACAAGATCTAAACATGATAGCACAAGAGGAGAAGACTACCATCTAGCTACTGCATGGACCCGTAGTCCAAGGATGAACTACTCACACATCTGTCCGGAGGCGGGCATGGTGGTGTAGAGCCCTCCGGCGATGATTCCCCTCTCCGGCAGGGTGCCGGGGAGAGCTTCAGAACCCTCCCGAACTAGGGTTGACGACGGCGGCGGCGACGGATGTTTTTCTGAAATTTTGATCGGGTTCTTAGGGTTTTCTCGTCGGGGGGATTATATAGGCGAAAGGGCGGCGTCGGTGGAGGCCCGAGGGGGGCACACCACCTGGTGGCGCGGCAGACAGGTGGGCCGCGCCACCCTAGGGTGTGGTCGCCCTCTGGTGCGTCTTCGGCTCCCCTTTGGACTCCGTGTGCGTGACGAAATTATAAGATCCTGGGTTTTTGTCCCGTCCGATTCCGAGAATATTTCCTTAAGTACTTTTCTGAACGGAAAAACAGCAGAAAACAGGAACTGGCACTGGGGCATCTTGTTAATATGTTAGTTCCAAAAATGCATAAAAATGCTATAAGATGTAAACAAAACATGTAGCAAATGGTATGAAAACAAGCATGGATCATAAGAAATTATAGATACGTCAGAGACGTATCAGCATCCCCAAGCTTAGTTCTACTCGTCCTCGAGTAGGTAGAATGATAACAAATAATTTCTTAGGAGACATGCAAACTCACAATCTAGATCAACATAGTAATGCAAAACACATGATGTGAATAAGATGATCCAAACAATTGTCTATAGTTGTCATTAAGGAAACAATGATTAACAAATGCTAGCTAAAAGAAGCTATAACTTTTCATGAATCAGCGTGTTGGAGACTAGGAACCATACATAAGGTTTAGAAAGAAGAATAGTAAATTGTGTCTCCAATGTAAAATGTCAATCAATCTTCAAAGCAGCAAATTCAGTTAATAATAGAAATAGCCAAGCTGAAGTCAAGTGTCCTTAATCCATCCACTTAACTTATCAACTGTTATGTAGTCCACTCAACTAATACAAGCAAGAAGAAGGCTTGGCACCATGAGGTTATGGCAAACAGAATAATAATGGGGGTTTGGAAGGCCAAAAAGAAAGGCTCAAACAGTGGAAGAGGTAACCACAAGACAAGAGGAAGTCCCGTAGTAGACACTGAATGAGGAGTAGTGATTGCCATGCAACGGATGCACATAGAGCTATATGAATGGAAGCTCTCCAATGGAACTAGTGGGGGTGCATCCAACTTGCTTGCTCATGAAGACCTAGAGCTCACTTGAGGAGGCTCATCGTTGGAATATACAAGCCAAGTTCTATAACGTTTGGTCCCCACATAGTTATACTAATGAAGCATGAAAACTTACTACAATGATGTAGGTGCTACTAGCACAAGTGTGGAATAAAAGGATAGTAGTGTTGCCCCCTCTCTCATTTTATATTCTTTTTTCTTTTTCTCTTTTTTTGCTTTTTGCTTTTTGAGGCCTTTGTGGCTCTTTTATATTTTTCTCTCATTGGTCTCTTTTGGACTCTTTTGATTGGCCACTTTGGACTCTTTTCAATATGCTCACAGGTAGAGGCAACACTCTATTTTACAAGATGATCATCACACTTTTTGGTGTACTCAAAACTCAAAGACTAATACATGGTGTATGGTGGATATGCAAGACCGAGCGTAGTGTGGAAAAGATGTAACACATGTGGAAAACCACGCATCACACTAACTCAAATGGTCAAGCAATACTATATGGTAATGAAGTAAAAATGACATAAAGTCATGTAATGTAAATGATGGATGTTGCATGGCAATGTATCTCGGAACAGCTATGGAAATGCTGTGATAGGTAGATATGGTGGCTGTTTTGAGGAAGATAGTTGGCTTATGTGTAGGAGAACAAGATGAAGATCTCCCACGGGGTTGGATGTACTTGCGAAGTATGCACCAATCTCAATGTGAAAAAGGGCAATGAAAAGTACCGAAGAGGCTAGCAAAATATGGAGGTGGCACTACTAGGAAAAGCCTTATAGGTGGATTAAATAGCCGTGGCGCACCACTATTTTGGTGTGCCACGAGTATATAGCCGTGGCGCACCAGACACAGATGCGCCACGCGTAGGACATTACCCGTGGCGCACCAAAATAGTGGTGCGCCACGGCAAAGTGTAGCCTGGGCTGACGGAGGGGCACCCTCCTTAGCCGTGGCGCACCACTATTTCGGTGCGCCCCGGGTAAGAGTATAGCCGTGGCGCACCTTATTCAAATGCGCCACCAAAATAATGGTCTCGGGGCCAAATTTTGACCCCTCTTACCCGTGGCGCACCGAAATAGTGGTGCGCCACGGGTAAGTTTCTTGTTTTGTGCTCCCATGCACACCCCCCCCCCCCCCCGTGATCGCCTTTCAGTTTTGGAGAAGCTAAAAGAAAATGTTAAAAAATTCAAAAAATAAAATCCTTTGAGATGTGGTTATGTTACGTAAACTAGGTGTTAGGAAAAATTTGAAACATGAATTTCGATGTATTTTGCAAAAAATCATTATGGAAGAGTAAAACGGCGATAACTTTTGCATACGAACTCGGATTTCGACGTTTAATACCTTAAAAAAAAACTAGAGAAAAAACCACATCCAATCCAAATGGCCTACGGCCTTTTGAGCCGTTTTTTGCCTACAGAATCCCCAAATTCGATAGGGAAGACCTATTTTTTTGAAGTTTAAGTTTTCTGGGAGGAAAAATAAATAAAACTTACCCGTGGCGCATGGACGAGATGGTGCGCCACGAGTAGTTGTAATACTAGTAGCGCACCACTATGAGATGCGCCACGAGTAACATGGGGGGCAACACCACGATCCGACGGCTCCCAGCGATCCGACGGCTCACAGCGACTTAAACTAGCACACAATCCGTGTGCTCCTTTATTCTTGTTTCTGATTGGTCGAGAGGATAGAGGCTGGATTGGCACAACTCCTCCTCTCTTCCTCCTATACTCCTCCTCCTCCTCTCTTCCTCCTCTTCCTCCTCCTCCTCCTCTCTATCTCATCCTCCTCTCCCTTCTCCTCTCTCCCTTCTCCTCCATCCTCCTCTCTCCACGACGGCCGGTGAGCCCCTCCACCATGGCGTCCACCCCCACGCCAACGAGGACCGGCGGCCGGCGAGCACCTCCACGCCGACGAGGACCGGCGGCCGGCGAGCACCTCCACGCCGACGAGGAGCGACGGCCGGCGAGCACCTCCATGCCGACGAGGACCGGCGGCCGGCGAGCACCTCCACGCCGACGAGGAGCGGCGGCCGGCGAGCACCTCCACGCCGACGAGGACCGGCGGCCGGCGAGCACCTCCACGCCGGCGAGCACCTCCACGCCGGCGAGCACCTCCACGCCGGCGAGCACCTCCACGCCAGCGAGGACCGACGACCGGCGAGCACCGCCAGTGGGTGGCTGGTGGCTCTTTTTTTTTTTAAATTCAGAAATTCATAGCCGTGGCGCACCAAAACTAGGTGCGCCACGGGTATGTGCATATAGCCATGGCGCACTAAAACAAGGTGCGCCACGGCTATGTGCACATACCCGTGGCGCACCAGGACCCCTGCGCCACGGCTATTGTGTTACCCGTGGCGTGGCAATCCGTGGCGCAGCCCCCTGCGCCACGGGTAAGCTTTTTTGGTGCGCCACGGGTAAGCTTTTCCCTAGTAGTGAAAAACTAAAAACTCACATAGCATGTCGTATATTGCAAACAACTAACAGTATCAAAGTCTCACAAATGGTTAGAGACACCCCGAGAGGGATCGTGGCGGCGACACAAGTGCCCCGTTGGCTTCCCCGACCGTTGCAGTAACTATACCATTAGAAACTTCTTTTCAACTAAGAGGAAATCACGACACCAAAGCACTATTGACTTAAGTTGTTTTTAGTTCGGAAAAGTACGGCTCCACGCTCTACTAACACATCTTCACTAATCAGCTCTTAACAACATTAGCCAACAAATTTTAACCATTAGTTATTTTAATACCTCAAAACAATTGAAGAGGAGCAAGTTATCTACACAAAGGTCTACAAGACTATGCAGCTTTTCTCTATTTCATACCTCTATCACAAGCATAGCATTTTCCAATCTAACACATCAACCAAGCAACTAAAACAACTCTCTAACAAATAAGAGTGAAACACAAGAGAGCTTAACACAAAGAACTAGCAGCTCTAAACAAGATAACATGCTAAAAGCGAGAGTTTAGTAGAGAACAAACAGTAGCTAAGAATACTCAACAAATATAAGCGAAGCACAAGAGTATTCATATGAAAAAGCGGAGCGTGTCTCTCTCCCACACAAGAATGCTAGGATCCAACTTATTAAGCAAACTAAAACACACACTCAAAATAAAAACAGACGCTCCAAGCAAAATACATAAGATGTAGTGGAATAAAAATATAGTATCACTAGAGATGACCTGATAGTTTTGTCGATGAAGAAGGGGATGCCTTGGGCATCCCCAAGCTTAGATGCTTGAGTCTTCTTGAATTTGCTGGGATGACCCACCGGGGCATCCCCAAGCTTAGGCTTTTCACTCTTCTTGATCTCATCATATCGTCCCTTTTGCTTACTTGAAAACTTCCACCACATCAAACTCAAAGTAATTCTCATTAGAGGGTTAGTGCATAAACCAAAAATTCACAAGTTCTACTGTGACACAAGCACACCTTAATGCATTATAACATTAGCTACAGCCACTGATGCTCAAAGAATCAAAAAGATCCAAATAAACATCGCAAGGGAAGCAATGCACAATAAAAGGCAGAATCTGTCAAAATCTGAACAGTCTGTAAAGACGAATTTTTTCGAGGCACTAGAGTTGCTCAAATCGAAAATCACTGAACTAGAAAAAGTTTCATACATATATGAAGATTCAGCACACAAAATCTCAAAGCATTTCGTCGCTTCTGGAATAAATGACGAATTTAACGGTGACAGACAGAAATCTGTTTCCTGTGCAGAAATCCAAATATAGCAAAAACTTTCTACTAGAGACCTTACTTGGCACAACATTGCAAGAAAATAAAGATACAAAGAAGTTACTACAGAAGTAAACAAACTTCTTGACTCAAATAAAAGAAAATATACTGAAAATAAAATGATGGGTTGTGTCCCATAAGCGCCTTTCTTTAACGCCTTTCAGCTAGGCGCAGAAAGTGAATATCAAGTATTTCCAAGAGAAGAAGCATCAAAACGATAATTTGCTCTAACAATAGAGTCAAAAGGTGACTTCATTCTCTTCCTAGGGAAGTGTTCCATACCTTTCTTAAGAGGGAATTGATATCTAATGTTGCCCTCTTTCATATCAATAACATCACCAATAGTTCGAAGAAAAGGTCTTCCCAAAATAATAGGACAAGAAGCTTTGCACTCAATATCCAAGACAATGGAACAAGGTTATTATTAACCATAAAATGAATATCATCAAGCCTTCCCAAAGGTGTTTTTGTAGAATTATCAACAAGATGAATGTTCAAACAACAGCTCTCCAATGGTGGCAAGTTAAGCATATCATAGAATTTCTTAGGCATAATAGAAACACTTGCACCAAGATCACATAAAGCATTACAATCAAAATCATTTACTTTCAGTTTAATGATGGGTTCCCAACCATCTTCTAATTTCTTAGGTATAGAAGCTTCAAGTTTTAACTTTTCTTCCCTAATTTTCATGAGAGCATTGGTAATATGTTTTGTAAAAGCCAAGTTTATAGTACTAGCATTAGGACTTCTAGCTAGCTTTTGCAAGAACATTATGACTTCAGAGATATTTCAATTATCAAAATAAAAATCATTATCATCAAAAGTAATGGAAGAAGGATCTCCCATAGTTCGAAAAATTTCAGCTCCTTTATCACTAGCAGTTTTGGTATCTTTTGGCAGTTTTAAGCGTTTTTCATGAGAAGTGGAAACATTGCCAACATTGATAACTTTACCATTATCATTAATAGACTTGTTATCATGTGAAACCTGAACATTACTAGTGGTGGTGATGGTGTAAACTTTAACCATATTATTCTTTTTAGTGGCTTCTCTCTCTCTTTCCCACCTAGTATGTAGTTCAGCCAACATTCTAACATTGTCATCAATTCTAACTTGGATGGTATTGATTTTAGCAAAGGGCTTGCTCTCTTTATCATTGTTAGGCATAACTTTTAATTTTAAAAGATCTACATCAAGAGCAAGGCTTTCAACTTTAGAAGCAAGAACATCGATTTTACCCAACTTTTCCTCAACAGTTTTGTTAAAAGCGGTTTGTGTGTTGATAAACTCTTTTAGCATGGTTTCAAGATCAGAGGAAACACTCTTAGTATTGTTGTAAGAATTACCATAAGAGTTACCATAACCATAATTGTTATTAGGAGGATATGGCTTATAGTTGTTGTTACCAAAATTGTTCCTATAGGCATTGTTGTTGAAATTGTTATTTTTAATGAAGTTCACACCAACATGCTCTTCTTGGGCAACCAAAGAAGCTAAGGGAACATTATTTGGATCAACAAAAGATTTACCATTAACTAGCATAGACATAATCACATCAATCTTTTCACTCAAGGAAGAGGTTTCTTCAACAGAATTTACCTTCTTACCTTGTGGAGCCCTTTCAGTGTGCCATTCAGAGTAGTTTACCATCATATCATCAAGAAGCTTTGTTGCTGCACCCAAAGTGATGGACATAAAGGTTCCTCCAGCAGCTGAATCCAATAGGTTTCTTGAAGAAAAATTCAATCCTGCATAAAAGGTTTGGATGATCATCCAAGCAGTCAGTCCATGGGTGGGACAATTCTTTATCAACGATTTCATTCTTTCCCAAGCTTGAGCAACATGTTCATTATCCATTTGTTTAAAGTTCATGATGCTACTTCTCAAAGATATAATTTTAGCAGGAGGATAATATTTTCCAATGAAAGCATCTTTGCATTTAGTCCATGAATCAATACTATTTCTAGGCAAAGATAACAACCATTCTTTAGCTCTCCCTCTCAAAGAGAAAGGAAACAATTTCAGTTTTATAATATCTCCATCCATATCCTTATACTTTTGCATCTCACAAAGTTCAACAAAATTATTAAGGTGAGCAGCAGCATCATCAGTACTAGCACCAGAAAATTGCTCTCTCATAACAAGATTTAACAAAGCAGGTTTGATTTCATAAAAATCTGTCTCAGCAGCAGGTGGAGCAATAGGAGTACATATGAAATCATCATTATTAGTACTAGTGAAGTCACACAACTTAGTGTTTTCAGCAGTACTCATTTTTGAGAAAAACAACACAAACCGAATTACACAAAAATAAACAAGTAACTAATTTTTTTTGGGGTTTTTGATATAGGAAAGCAACAAGATAAATTCTACACTATTTTTTTGTGTTTTTGATATAAGAAAGCAAAACAAGACAAAGCAATAATAATAAGCAAGACTAAAACAAAGTAAAGAGATTGGAACTGAGAGACTCCCCTTGCAGAAGCTTCTCTACTCCCCGGCAATGGCGCCAGAAAAAGAGCTGTTGACGGAGGAGTGAGAAGTTTGGTACTTCGAGAAGCTTCTTATTGAGCACTCTTAACTCCCCGGCAACGGCGCCAGAAAAAGAGCTTGATAGCGCGAGAGGTGTTAATCAATCACGCTTCGTTGGGCACCCCAAGAGGAAGGTTTGAGGAGCACAGCCGCAAGTTTTCCCTCAGTTAGAAACCAAGGTTATCGAACCAGTAGGAGTGAGGAATGCTTCAGAAGGTTGTCCACAACTGCAATGGCGCCAGAAAAAGAGCTGTTGCAGGGGAGACAGTGGAACCTGCAGAACACAATCAAACTACTTTGCCCCAACGAAGCAGTGAGGTTGTCAATCTCACCGGCCTTGCTGAATACAAAGGATTAAATGTATGTGTGGAAGGAAGCTTGTTTGCAGTAAATGAAAGCAGTAGAGCAGTTGATTTAATTGCAGATGTAAAAGAATAGACCGGGGTCCACAGTTCACTAGTGGTGTCTTCTCCATAAATAAAATACTACACATGCTGGGTAACAAATTACAGCTGGGCAATTGACAGAATAGAGAATGTAAGACAATGCATGAACATTGCATAATACAGAGGATGATGATGTCTATATGAGATGCTTTGGGCATTACGACAAAATACATAGATAGCTGTTCCAAGCATACACCTATGCCTAAATAGTCCACCTTTGAGATAACATACCGTAAAATCTCTCCAGTATTAAGTTGCAAGCAACAGACAATTGCATGAAGAACTGTGCATAAAGTTTACTCCCTAGTAGCAACGGCACTCCCCCGTCCTTATATGTTTCTGTCACTCAAGCCAAGGCACACAGGGACCGAACCCACTATCTAGCATAAATACTCCCTCTTGGAGATACAAGCAACTACTTGATCAAGGCAATTACAAGTACCGGAAAGCATGCAAGATCACCAATAACATAGACATGATAATATCAATAATCAACATCACAGGGTACTTCTCTATTCATCGGATCCCAGCAAACAGAACATGTAGCATTACAATAAGATGATCTTGATCATGATAGGCAGCTCACAAGATCTAAACATGATAGCATAAGAGGAGAAGACTACCATCTAGCTACTGCATGGACCCGTAGTCCAAGGATGAACTACTCACACATCTGTCCGGAGGCGGGCATGGTGGTGTAGAGCCCTCCAGCGATGATTCCCCTCTCCGGCAGGGTGCCGGGGAGAGCTTCAGAACCCTCCCGAACTAGGGTTGACGACGGCGGCGGCGACGGATGTTTTTCTGGAATTTTTATCGGGTTCTTAGGGTTTTCTTGTCGGGGGGATTATATAGGCGAAAGGGCGGCGTCGGTGGAGACCCGAGGGGGCCACACCACCTGGTGGCGCGGCAGACAGGTGGGCCGCGCCACCCTAGGGTGTGGTCGCCCTCTGGTGTGTCTTTGGCTCCCCTTTGGACTCCGTGTGCGTGACGAAATTATAAGATCCTGGGTTTTTGTCCCGTCCGATTCCGAGAATATTTCCTTAAGTACTTTTCTGAAACGAAAATACAGCAGAAAACAGGAACTGGCACTGGGGCATCTTGTTAATATGTTAGTTCCAAAAATGCATAAAAATGCTATAAGATGTAAACAAAACATGTAGCAAATGGTATGAAAACAAGCATGGATCATAAGAAATTATAGATACGTCGGAGACGTATCAAGGGGGCGTGCTCGGGGCGACGCATGTGGAGAGAGCTCAGAGGGGGCCCATATGTGGGGGTGGCTTGTAGAGCCTGCGGTCCACCATGGCTGGGCATGGGGATCCACCACGCCAAGGCATGGTGCCTGAAGTCGTTACCTTGCCGAGGTGTGATGGCTTGGGAGTCTTCTCGAATGGCCCGCGGCAGCGTGTAGTAGAGAGGGGAGCCCGAAATTTTCCCTCGTGGAGGATGATGGCGCGAGGCTCTCCCTTGATGCAAAAAATTGCTCGCCGAGGGCGATCAGGGGTAGAACTTGCGCAGGTGCTGGATGTTCTAGGGGTTGGCGACAGGGATGCCGTCCTCCGTCTCGAGTCGCGCGGAGCCAGGCCTGGCTATGTGCACGACTCTGTAGGGGCCTTCCCACATTGGCGAGAGCTTGTGGAGGCCTGCCCTGGAGAGGATTCTCCTCAGGACAAGGTCTCCTGCTTCGAGAATGCGCGGGCGGATGTGGCGGCTATGGTAGCGACGAAGGTCTTGCTGGTATCTTGCTGCTCTCAGGGCCGCATTGCGGCGGAGCCCTTCAAGCAGCAGGAGGTCGTCGTTGCGGAGTTCGTCCAGCTCAGCCTCCTTGAAGGCCAAGACTCGTGGAGAGCCATGAGTGATCTCGCTGGGGAGGACGGCTTCAGCACCATAGACGAGGGAGAACGGCGTCTCACCAGTTGGCTTTGTTGGCGTGGTGCGGATGGACCAGAGCACCGAGGGGAGCTCATCGATCCAGTGCTTGCCGCTGGCCTTGAGGCGGTTGAAGCTTCTCGTCTTGAGGCCCTTGAGCACCTCGGCGTTGGCTCGCTCAGCCTGTCCATTGCTTCGTGGGTGCGCCACCGAGGCGTAGCAGATTTGGGCGCCGAGGCTGCCGCAGTATGACTTGAAGGCGCCGCTGATGAATTGTGAGCCGTTGTCGGTGATGATGCGGTTGGGCACGCCGAAGCGGCAGACCAAGCTCCTGATGAATTTTACCGCTGACTTCGCCGGTATGGTGCGCACGGGTTCCACCTCAGGCCACTTGGTGAATTTGTCGATGGCGACGTAGAGGTAGCGGTAGCCCCCGAGCGCTCGCGGGAAGGGTCCCAGGAGATCCAGCCCCCAGACCGCGAACGGCCAGGAGAGCGGGATCATTTGGAGTCCTTGCGCGGACTGGTGGATTTGCTTGGCGTGGAATTGGCATGCGTCGCAGGATTGGATGATTGCAGCTGCATCTTGAAGCACTGAGGGCCAGTAGAAGCCACTCCGGAAGACCTTGCCTGCAAGAGTGCGCGAGGATGAATGGTGGTCGCACTCTCCGCTGTGGATGTCGTTGATGAGCTGGCGGCCTTCCTCGGCAGGGACGCACCGCAAGGCAACCCCATTGGGGCGCTTACGGTACAGGTCTCCGTCGTGGAGGCAGTAGGACTTGGCCTGGCGAGCAATTCTTTCGGCCTCTGCGTCATCTTCAGGGAGGACTCGATTTTGCAGGTAGTTCTTGATCTCGTCGATCCAACCAGTGTCTTGTCGTACCAAGGTCAGCAACAAGCGATCGCCTGAGGGCAGCCCGCAGTTTGGTGCTCCACTTGATGGGGCTGGTGGGAGCTCCTCGTCGATGCTGACATTGGCCACTGGCTGCTTGACCGAGGCCTTGGTGAGTCTTTCCTCGAATACTCCAGGCTTCTGGGCTTCACTTCTTGCTGCTCGCCTGGCGAGGTCATCTGCCTCTTGGTTTTCTGCTCGCGGGATGTGCTTGAGCTCCATGCCCCTGAAGTGCTTCTCCAGCTTGTACCTCTTCAAGGTAAGCCACCATGTAGGTGTCCTTAGGCGTGTAGCTTTTGTCGGAGAAGTTGACGAGGAGCTGAGAGTCGCCCTTGATGAGGATGCGCTTGACGCCGAGGGCAATGGCGGCTCTGAGCCCGGCGAGGAGGCCTTCATATTCAGCAATGTTGTTGGGGACCTTGTCGTTGTCCTTGAAGCACAGCTGGACGGCGTAGTAGAGCTTGTCGCCTGTTGGTGAGGTGAGAACGGCACCAGCCCCTGCACTCCTGGCCGCGAAGGTGCCGTCGAAGTGCATGGTCCAGGAGACTGGTTCCGTCCCACCTGAGGCTGTGGCTTCCTCCTCTTGAGTTTCTTCTTCGCATGGGTCCGTCCACTCGGCCATGAAATCGGCCAGCGCCCTGCCCTTGATGACCCTGGTGGTGTCAAACTCCAGCTCGAAAGGTTGTAGCTCGATGCCCCAGCCTGCGACACGGTTTGTTGCATTTGGGTTGCGCAGGACTTGCTCCAGGGGGTATGAGGTGACCACCTTGATGGGGTGACCCTGGAAGTAGTGGCGCAGCTTCCTGGAGGCGATGAGGAGCGAGAAGAGGAGCTTTTGCTGCATGGGGTAGCGCTCGCGAGCGTCTCGCAGCACTGTGCTGACGAAGTAGACGGGATGCTCGACGAGGGTAGTCGTTGGCGTGGCAGCGGCTGGCTCCTCTCCAGGCTTGGTGGGGTCCTCGGCGAGGGTTTCTTGAGGCCCTGCTTGGGGAGGCTCGGCAGGAGGCTGGGTGCTTGACGAGGGTGCTTCCTTGTCGGGTGGTTCTGGGCTTGGCGAGGCGGAGGTCTGCTTGACGAGGACTGGCTCTTCCCTTTCAGCCACCAAGACCGCGCTTGCCGTCTGAGGAGTGGCTGCAAGATACAGCTTCAGAGGCTCGCGAGGGCGTGGGGCAACCATGATGGGTGGGCTCGCCAGGTATTTCTTCAGGTCCTCAAAGGCCTTTGCTGCTTCAGGGGTCCACTTGAAGGGACCGGACCTCTTTGTGATCTTGAAAAATGGCAGTGCCCTCTCGCCGAACTTGGAGATGAAACGGCCAAGGCTGGCCATACATCCCGCCAAGCGTTGCATGTCCTTGAGGCGACGAGGAGGCTGCATCTGCTCTATGGCCTTGATCTTGTCGGGGTTGGCCTCGATGCCGCGGTGGGATACCAAGAACCCGAGGAGCTTGCCTGAAGGGACCCCGAAGACGCACTTGGCGGGGTTCAGCTTGATGTTGACCTTCCGCAGGTTGGCAAAGGTCTCCTCGAGGTCCTGGATGAGCGTGTTTTCTTCGCGAGTCTTGACCACGATGTCGTCGACGTAGGCCTCTGCATTCCTCCCCATTTGAGCTCCCAAGGCGATCCTCATGAGGCGCTGGAAAGTGGCGCCGGCGTTCTTCAAGCCGAAGGGCATGCAGACGTAGCAGAACACACCACAAGGGGTGAGAAATGCTGTCTTCTCCTCGTCCTCCTTCGCCATCTTGATCTGGTGGTAACCAGAGAAGGCATCCAGAAAACAGAGGAGCGCGCAGCCGGCGGTGGAGTCCATGATCTGGTCGATCCTCGGGAGGGGATAGGGGTCCTTGGGGCAGGCCTTGTTGAGGTCGGTGAAGTCGATGCAGAGGCGGCTTCCTCCGGTGTGCTTGGGGACGACCACACCGTTGGCGAGCCAAGTGGGGTGGACCACTTCCTTGATGATGCTGGCCTTCTTCAGCTTTTCCACCTCCTTGACGATGAAATCTTGCTTCTCTGGCGCCTGGCGCCGCGCTTTTTGCTTGACGGGGCGTGCGTTTGGACACACGGCTAAGTGGTGCTCGATCACCTCCCTCGGTACTCCGGACATATCTGACGGTGTTCATGCGAACATGTCAGAGTTTGCCCTGAGGAAGGCGACGAGCGCGCTTTGCTATTTGGGAGGCAGGTTGGCGCCGATGGTGACGCTAGTAGGGATGTAAACGGATCGGATCGGATCGGATTTTGTCGTTACCATATCCTATACCATATTTTTCATCGGATTCGGACCGGAGCGGATAATGACCGGTTGCGGATTCGGGGTCGGATATATCATATCACGGATTCGGGGGCGGAAACGGAGCGAATTCGGTACGGAAAAAATTTAATCGGATATGTACGCGTATAAGTACATCGGCAAACGATACAACCAAAAATAATAGTTCAATATGCTAATAGCCTAACAAAGTTGTACTCCATAGGCATAACAATCACTTTGTAAGTGAGTTTTTATTTAATGGACGAAATTTACAACTCACTAACCACTAATTATGTTCTATTAGATTAGACGTTTCGGTAGAAAATCGGATTATTCGGATTAAAATCATCGGATAATCCTATTTAATTTTCGGATAATCCATATTCGGGGGCTATTTTTCATACCATATCCTATACCGTATCCGGTGTCCAATTCGGAATCGGATATCCTTATCCGTCGGATTTCTTCAAACCGGATATGGATTGCTTAAAACGGTTTCGGAACAGGATTCGGTGCGAAAATTATCCTATCCGTTTACACCCCTAGACGCTAGCCCCCGAGCCGTTTGCCTGAAGAGGCACTTGCTTCGTCGCAGCCTTCTCCTGAGAGAATAGCTGCTTCTTCTTCGCGGGGGGCCTCAGGGGGGTTCCTCGTCCTCGTCAGCGGGTGACGCCACCGCAGCAGCCTTGTAGGCCGCTTGCGCAGCGTACAGGGCGTCCGAGACCACGCCGCGGATGACGATGGTGCCACCCGAGCCAGGGAGCTTGACGAGGTTGTAGGCGTGGTGGGTCACCGCCATGAACTTGGCGAGGGCGGGGTAGCCGAGAATGGCATTGTAGGGCAGGCCGATGTGCGCGACGTCGAAGTCGATCAGCTCGGTGCGGTAGTTGGCCTGGGTGCCGAAAGTGACGGCGAGCCTCACCTGCCCCAAGAGGGTGGTAAGACCCTCTGTCACCCCCGAGAAGGGCCTGGTGGGCATGAGCCGCTCGTAGGGCACCTGCAGCTTCTCGAAAGTCTCGACGGAGATGACGTTGAGGCCGGCACCCCCATCAATGAGCGTCTTAGAGACGGCGATGTTGTTGATGGTGGGAGTGCAGACCAGCGGGATGGTGCCGACGGTTGAGGTGGACTTGGGGTGGTCGGTGGAGTCAAAGGTGATGGGGCACTGGGACCACTTGAGGGGCCTGGAGGCCTCGACTCCAGGAAGGGCTGCCGCGACCTCGTGAGCGAGTTGCTTGAAGTGGCGATTGGAGCGAGGGGCCTGAGCCCCGCCAAGGATGCAAGCAGCCCCACGAGGCACCTGGTAGCCCTCGTCAGCCTCGGCAGGCAGGTTGTCGTTCGCGGGTTGGACGGCGTTGGCCTGGGGGTTTTGCTGGTAGTTGTCGTTGTAGTTGTTGTTCCAGCGTCGCCCCCCGCGGCCGCCGCGGCCTCCGCGGCCCTGCTGCCGATCATTCGCCTCGCGAGCCTCGCGAAGCCTCTTGAGGTCGTAGCAGTCCTCGGTGGCGTGGGAGTGCCTGTTGTGGTAGATGCAGAAGGGACGGTCATCTTTCTTCTCGGGCCCTGCGGCTGGAGTGGCAGCTTGGCGAGGCTGCTTGGCGTCAGGCTCAGCCGCGAGGACCGCAGTAGTCTTGCGCTTCTCGGAAGATTTCTTCTTCTTGGACCCCTCGGCGGGATCCCCTGGCTTATTCTTGACGAACGAGCGGCCCTCCTCAGCCTTGGTGCACTTGTCCGCCAAGTCGAAGAGCTTGACGACGGTGTTGATTTTGTCGTGGATGCCAAGCTTCTCGAGCATCCGCACATCCGTGACCCCAGCCTGTAAGGCCGAAATGACCTGCGCGTCGGTGGCGTTGGGGATCTTGTTGCGCACCTGGCTGAAGCGCTGGATGTACTTGCGGAGGGTCTCGCCAGGCTTCTGGCGCATGGCGCGGAGGTCGTTGTAGGTGAGGCCGCGCTCGTACGTGCCCTTGAAGTTGGCGACGAAGCACCGGCAGAGCTCCTCCCAGGTGTTGATGGACTCGGCGGGGAGGTTGGTGAGCCACGAGGACGCAGAGTCCTTGAGGGCCATGGGGAACCAGTTCGCCATGACCCTGTCATCGCCCCCGGCGGCCTGGATGGCCAGAGTGTAGAGCTGCAGGAACTCCAGGGGGTTGTTCTTGCCATCGTAGCGCGGAGGAAGATCCGGCCGGAACGTGACCGGCTAGACGACGCGACGGAGGCTGCGAGTGAACGCGGCCGTCGTGCCGTAGGTGACCGTGCCGTTGGCGAGGGTGGCGCGGAGGTGGCGCCCAGCGGTGGCGACGTCCTGGACGGCGCGGTTAAGACGGTCCTGCCCGCGCTCAAGGCTCACGCGTGCGTCCTCGGGGGCTCGCTGCACGATTTGGCAGTCGTGCGGCGACGACGCGTGCGATGCAGCGTGGCCGTCGCGAGGGGGAGCCCCCACTGGAGCAGGTTGCGGTGGAGCCGGTGGAGCTGGAGCGGGAGCGGGCGCGGGGTGACGAGGAGGCGCGGGAGGAGCGTGAGGCGCGCCGTGCGCCACGTCCCCTGTGCGGGCAGAGAGGACTAGTGAGCGGGACGGTGCAGGAGCGGCGGTGCTGAAAGAACATTTCCTAAACCCTATGAGTTTTGTGTGTTAGTTAACAACACTAATGACTATCTAATGTGATGCTAAGTGGTGCAGGTATTGACATATTTTTTACCCCTAGCATCTTGCACCAAAAAGTGAAGAAAGGGCAAAGTTTTGGTTGCTGCAGGAAATTCCTGGCCGGAGTTTCCGGCCTTTCAGGCCGGAGTCTCCGGCCCCCTTGTTTTCCTGCCCTCTGGCCAAAGTGTGGGGAGCTACTGGACACCCCTCCGGAGGAACACCGGAAGGAGCCCGGAGTCTCCGGGAGGCCGGAGTATCTGGCCCCTGGGGACCGGAGTCTCCGGCCTGCCCAGCGTCCTCGACAACTCTCCGCCCGGGTGCGGAGTATCCAGCTCGCCCCGGAGTCTCCGGCCCTTCAATCAAGCGTGCAACGCGTGGGGAGCTACTGGAGCCTGTCCGGAGGGACCCCGGAAGGAGACCGGAGTCTCCAGCCAAGACCGGAGTCTCCGGCCCCTCTTAGGCCGGAGTCTCCGGGTTAAGTGAACCCCAACGGCTAGTTGTTGCAGAGGGGTATAAATACCCCTCCACCTACCTCAAGACAGTTAGCTCGTCCAGCATTTATGAACCCTAGTATTTGAGAGCTCAAAATCACAAGATCTCCCAACTCCTCCGTCCAAACGCGTTGATCTTCGGAGGAGTGAAGGAGAAGACCCGGATCTACATCTTCACCAAGCCGTTCTTCATTTCCCCCTCGTTTTCTCGAGGATTCTTGTTTCTAGGGTTAGCTTTGTGTTACCCTAGATTCTTGCTTACTACTTGTTGTATTCGTGGCAGTGTTGTTGATTTGGGAGCCCCCAATTAAGTTGTGGGTGTGTGCCCCAAGAACCGTGTAAGGGCTCCGGTGTCCGCCTTGAAGGACCCCGATAGTGGAAGGTGAACCAAGCCTTTGTGGCAAGGTTCATCGGAGAATAGGGTGAGGCCTTCGTGGCGTTGAGTAGGCCTTTGTGGCGAACTCACACCCCTCCAACGAGACGTACTCCCTTAACAAGGAGGAACTCGGGAATACACCCTTGTCTCCGCGTGCTTCCCCTTTCGGTTATCTCTATCCTTTACTTGTATCGTTAATTGCTTAGTTGCTTAGCTAGCTTCTCATATAGGTAAATTCACCTTAGTTGCATATCTAGATAATTTACCTTTGTGTTAAGCCTAAAATTGAAAAAGATTAAAAATTGGTGTAGCACCTATTCACCCCCCCCCCCTCTAGGTGCCCATACGATCCCTTTCAATTGGTATCAGAGCCTTGGCTCTTAAATTAGGTTTAACCGCCTAAGAGAGTATGGGTGACGGTGATGGTGTGTCGGGTGGTAGCACCCCTCCGGTGACCATGGATGATCTCAAGAGTTTGGAAACAAGCTTGAAATCATCCATGAGCACTCAAATGGAGGAGTTGCGTGCTATGATGAGGGAACTCATGAAGGCTAACATGCCACCCACTACATCATCCCTAGAGGCTAATGCTTCCGCCGCACATGTTGGGGAGGGCGAACAACGCACTAATGAACCCCCTCCTAAAATTGATGGTGGGAGGCCGGGGTACAATGCGGTTCCATTCGCATACTCGGCCGACCTCCCTATGCCACATTATCATATAAACAATAGGGGTGATCCACCTAAGCTTAATCCATCTTGTTTTGCTAATTGGCAATTTATGATGAAATCTTATGTCAAGGGCTCCTCTAGTGAACTATGGAGAATCATTGAAGTTGGGTTCAAGGCCGTCGATCCAAACAACATGACAAGAAGAGAAGCCGTGGATTCTCAACTCAATGACTTGGCTCTCAACATCATTCACACCTCTGTGGGAGAAAAACACATGCCTCTCATCGAGTTTGCCAACACCGCCAAAGAAGCTTGGGATATTCTCACTCAAGAGTTCGTCGGAAATGAGAGCATGCAAAGAAATAGATATGAAGCTTTGAGCAACCAAGCCGAGGGCTTTTTCATGATAGAAGGTGAAGACCATGAAGAAATGTATCGAAGGCTTAAGACCCTTGCCACTCAATTTCGAGCCCTTGGTGCAACCTATGTGGATGATGCTTGGATCAAGAGGAAGTATGTGAGTGCCCTTTGGCCGTTTGAGTCCACCGACTTGAAGAGTGTGCAAGGAAGACACAACTATCACCTCATGTCATCAAATGAGGTCATGCAAGAGATGGCGGCATACAAGGTGGCCACCAAGAATGCCGAAGATGCTAGAGCCCGTGCCATTGGAATGCATAGAGGAACCTCACTTGCTTTGAAGGCCAAGGTTGTGGAGCAAGAAGATGATGATGAGGCTCAAGAAGATGTATCACATTGGCATCCCAAAGAGCTTCAAGATACCCTCAAGGACTATGCGGCTCTTACATCTAAGGTCTTTTGGAAGAGTCCTTCCAAGGCAAGGGATTTTGTCAACAAGACCGTTGGAAGGAAGGAAGGTGGCCAAAGAGTTCATTCGTGCTACGATTGCCAAGATAAATATCAATTTGTGGCCGAGTGTCCGTTTGAGAACCGGGAACTTCATGGAGGAAAGCTTGTTAGGAAGGACAAATCAAAGGACACACATAAGAAACCTTTCTTCAAGAAGAATGCTATCAACAAGAAACCTCCAAGAATTGTGTTGCTTGCTCAAGAAGAATATTCATCCGGGGAAGAAGAAGAGCCCACAAATGAAGTTGCCGCCATTGCTATTGCTTCTTCATCGTCTCCTTCCCTATTTGAATCCCCCAATGAGAATGTTTCTATTCCCTCCGCAAGATGCTTCATGGCTAAGACCACCGAGGTAACATCACCCTCATCTCCTAAGGCAATGAGTAATGTGGATGATGCTACTAGTCTTAAGATTAAAGAGGAAATAGTTGCTTTCGATCATTTTATCACTAACATGCAAGGTGAAACAAAGAAGCATGTTGAGACTCTTATGAGTCAATATGGTGAGGCTCAAGAAATGCTTGAGATAAAGGGTAAGATTGAAAGAGAGGATGCTATGGAAATTGCATCCTTAAAAGATAATCTTGAAGAAGAGCATGAGCTTAGAGTTTCTCTAGAACAACAATTAGAATCTATAGAAGAATCAAATGATGTAATTGTTGCTAAACTCATTAAAGAACGTGACCATGCAATTGCTAAATACAAAGCATGTAAGAAAGAAAAGGTCGAGCTTGGTGTTGGTCATGCTAGACTAACCGAGGAGCTAGAGAAGCTCTCCAAGGCCTACAAAGCATTGGAGAGTGAACACTCTACTCTCACCAAGTCATATGAACAACTTCAAGCTCAACCGCCTAAAACTGATATGCCTAGTTCCTCCACTCCTATTACCTGTGATCATGCAAATATCATTGAGGAAAATGCTAGGTTAAAGATCAATCTTGCTAAGGCCATCTCCCTAGGTAAGAAACCGTTTGTCACGTCACAAAAGGGGAGAGTTGGTCTTGGGTTTGTTGAGGAAGAAAAGGAGAAAGAGAGCTTCATGAAGGATGCTAGAGCTCCTCAAATTAAGAAGGCCAATGTTGCTAGTGCTCCTCAAGCTAAGAGGGTTCCTCAAGCTAAGAAGAAGGTTAACATTGCTAGTGGTGGTGCCACAAGGGGCAAAACCATTAGTGATGACTTTGCGGGAAAGACTAACCCTCACTACATTATCTTTGTTGATTATTATGGGGATGTCTATGCTAAGTTTGTTGGTCCTAGAAATGTACCCATTGCTCGTTCTATTTGGGTTCCTAAGACCCTTGTGGCTAACAAAAGATGACCCATTGAAAAATGGGGACCTAAACCCAAGCAATGATTTCTTGTAGGACTATGCTTCCGGTGGGTCAAAATGGGTGCTTGATAGTGGATGCACAAAACATATGACCGGAAGCAAGGAGTTGATGACGGAGTTGAGATCAAATCTAAATCATGCAACCGTCACTTATGGAGACCGATCAAAATCCGAGGTATTGGGCTTTGGCAAGGTGGTAGTCGCTAAGGATATCACCTTAGTGAATGTCATGTTTGTCAAAGACCTTGGTTTTAATTTACTTTCCGTTCAAGCACTTAATAAGATGGGTTATGCCGTCTTCTTTGATATTGATGTTGTGGTAATCTTGTGGAGCAAGACTCTAAAGGTCGCTTTCGTTGGGTACGTCGAGGATGATTTGTTTGTGGTTGACTTTTCGAGGGAAACCACTTCAAATTCGATGTGCCTATTCGGAAAGGCCGACAAGGGTTGGTTGTGGCATCGCCGCCTAGCCCATGTCAATATGAGAACTTTGCAAAGTCTTCACAAGGGAGGCCACATTCTCGGACTAAAAGAAGATGTCTATTTTGCCAAAGATCGTATTTGTAGGACTTGTGTTGAAGGAAAGATGCATGATTCTCCCCATCCGTCCAAGACTATTATTTCTTCCAAGAGGATCTTGGAGCTCCTCCATGTGGATCTTTTTGGTGCCGTTCCCGAAGCTAGTCTTGGTGGGAAGAAGTATTGTTTGGTGATAGTTGATGACTATTCAAGATTCACTTGGGTTTATTTCTTCAAGTCGAAGAGTGAAACCCAACAAACCTTCATCGACTTCTCCGTTGAAATGCAACGTCAACACAATGTTCCCATATTGGCAATTAGAAGTGATAATGGCTCCGAGTTCAAGAATTACACCCTCAATGAGTTTCTTAGTGAAGAGGGCATTCGTCATCAATATTCCGCAACTTATAACCCTCAACAAAATGGTGTAGCCGAGAGAAAGAACCGGACTCTTATGGATATAGCAAGGTCCATGTTAGCGGAGTTTAAGACTCCGTTGACTTTTTGGGCGGAGGCTATCTCCACGGCTTGTCACTCCTCCAACCGGCTCTACTTCCGCAAAGGGTTGAACAAGACTCCTTATGAGATCCTCACCGGCAACAAACCTAACATCTCCTACTTCCGTGCCTTCGGTTGTAAGTGTTTCTATTTGATCAAAGGTTGTCGCTTAACTAAATTCGAATCTAAATCTCTAGAGGGCATATTTGTTGGTTACGGTGCCGAATCCCACACTTATAGAATCTATGATAAAGCCACACGACGCATCATAGAATCTTGTAGTGTGGTGTTCGAGGAAAATAACGGCTCCCTAGTGGCGCAATTTCATGTTTCCGATGTAGATGATGAAATTCCTCAAGAAGCCATAAGAAGAATGGGCGTGGGATTTTTCCGCCCCATTGAGGAACCCCTTGTGGTGGATCGAGAAGGACAATGCTCTACTCAAGTGGAGCCTTTGTCGGCACAGTGGAAACCAGGGTACCACGGGCCGGCCCGCCAGGGCCCAAGGGAATCTTCGGTCTGATTTTCGCTAAGGACCAGGCTTCGGCCTGTAGAGGCTCTCCAAGCCTGTCGAGTCTCGACAGGGGACCTCTCCACAAGAAGGCGCCCCAGGGCGCCACCAGGATTTCGGCTAAGGACTAAGCCTTGAAGCTTGCCGAGGCTTTTCGCCTCGGGAAGGCTTCCTTCCTCTCGAAGCCAGCTCTGCCTCCGCGGCAGAGCGCACATGGGCTCTGCGCTTCCCGCAGTCACTGGCGTGCCAAAGCGTGATGACGCCAGCGCCCCAGTTGCCGTTCTGATGAATAAAGGGGTCAACAAAGCAGCGCCAAGCAAAGCGGATTACAAGGCTTGCCACTTTGGTGATAAGGAGACAGCCTGCAGCTACGCTCCAAGCGACGACGTCATCGCGGGACCCGTTCCACGCCAGCTGCGCCAGCCCACCGTCCTGGCTGGACGGTGCCTCTTTTCAGCTTTGATGACGCTGCTCCCCTGCCGTGGACCGCGTCCATGGACTCTACCTTTATGGTGGACTTCACCTTTATGGTGCACCGTGTCTCCTCCTTCGTCGGGATGTGGCAACCCTTCCCGCCCAAATGTTTGGGCGGAAGAGGACCAAGACGACTATAAAAGGAGGGAGGGCACTACCGTGCCAAGGGTTGGATTCCAATTTTCCTTTGGCTAAGGCAGATCTAGGGTTTTAGCCATTGGCAGCCACCTCGAGCTCCACAAGCTCACCCTGTAACAAAAACCTCTACAAGCAATACAGTCTAGCAGGACGTAGGGGTTTTACCTCCACAAGAGGGCCCTGAACCTGGGTAACACCGTGCGTTTCCTCTCTGCAGTGTTCTCCTCCAACGAGCCCGACGAGCACCGTCGCCGTGGAACGTTGAGGATTGTTTGACTCCGTGTTCAGCCCCTTGCTCGATTCTTACCTCGTGAGATACGCCCGGTTCCTGGGCCTATTCTCCGACATTTGGCGCGCCAGGTAGGGGGCTGAGGCGCGTCTTCAACCTCGACACCACCATGGCTGGCTCTCGCGCTGAGCGACTCGCTCGCCGGACGGCCAGCGCTGCCACTGCTCCTCCTGCCGGCAGGCAGCGCGGCCGCCCTCGTGGGAGCACTGCCCCGGAGCGCCACGTCGACCCCGAGCCCCGCGTCGAGCACCCTGACGACGACGACATCGACCACGCTGAGGACGACCTCGGCGAAGAGGAGGCCTCCTCCCTGCCCCCGTCGCGGGACCGTGCTGCTTCCTCGCTGGGCCGCCCTGCGCCCAGCCCGGCGACTGCGCTCCTCATGGCGCAGGAGCTGCTGCAGTACCGCCCCACGCCGGCGGCTCAGGAAGGCTGGCTCAACCGTGTTGCCGAGCTCATCGGCGCCGCCCGCGTCGCCGCTCCCGCGCCGTCTCGCTCGCTGGTCCCCTCTGGTCGTGCGGGAGACGCAGCGCCAGGCGCTCCTCCTGCACCACCTCGCCAACCCGCGCCCGCCCCAGCTCCACCGCAACCTGCTCCGGCGGGGGCTCCTCCCCGTGACAACCGTGCTGCTTCACACGCCTCGTCGCCGCACGACTGCCAAATCGTGCAGCGGGCCCCCGAGGACGCCCGCGTAAACATCGAGCGCGGCCAACAACGCCACAACCGCGCCGTCCAGGAAGTCGCCGCCGCCGGGCGTCACCTCCGCGCCACCCTTGCCGACGGCGTGGTCACCTACGGCACCACGGTTGCGTTCACCCGCAGCCTTCGCCGCGTCGTCTGGCCGACCAAGTTCAGGCCGGACCTCCCTCCACGCTACGACGGCAAGAACAACCCGTTGGAGTTCCTGCAGCTCTACACCCTGGCCATCCAGGCCGCCGGGGGCGACGACAAGGTCATGGCGAACTGGTTCCCCATGGCTCTCAAGGACTCTGCGTCCTCATGGCTCACCAACCTCCCCGCCGAGTCCATCGGCTCCTGGGAGGACCTCTGCAAGTGCTTCATCGCCAACTTCAAGGGCACGTACGAGCGCGGCCTCACGTACAACGATCTCCGCGGCGTGCGCCAGAAGCCTGGCGAAACCCTCCGCAAGTACATCCAGCGCTTCAGCCAGGTGCGGAACAAGATTCCCAACGCCACAGACGCACAGGTCATCTCGGCTTTCCATTCTGGAGTCACGGACGTGCGGATGCTCGAGAAGCTTGGCATCCACGACAACATCACCACCGTCGTCAAGCTCTTTGACTTGGCGGACAAGTGCGCCAAGGCTGAAGAGGGCCGCCTGTTCGTCAAGAACGAGCCTGAGGACCCCACTGAGAGCTCCAAGAAGAAGAAGAAATCCTCCGAGAAGCGCAAGACCACAGCGGTCCTCGCGGCCGAACCCGACGCCAAGCAGCCTCGCGCTGCCACTCCAGCCGCGGGCACCGAGAAGAAGGACGACCGCCCTTTCTGCATCTACCACAACAGGCACTCCCACGCCACCGAGGACTGCTTCGACATCAAGAGGCTTCGCGAGGCTCGCGAGGCTCGCGAGGCAAATGGAGGACGCGGTGGCCGCGGCGGCGGCCGCGGCGGCCGCGGGGGGCGGCGCTGGAACAACAACTACGACAACAACTACCAGCAGAACCCCCAGGCCAACGCCGCTGAACCGGCGAACGACAACCTCCCTGCCGAGACTCCTGAGGGCTACCAGGTGCCTCGCGGCGCTGCTTGCATCCTCGGCGGGGCCCAGGCCCCCAGTTCCAACCGTCACTTCAAGCAACTCGCTCGCGAAGTCGCGGCAGCGCTTCCCGGGGTTGAGGCCTCCAGGCCCCTCAAGTGGTCCCAGTACCCCATCACTTTCGACTCCGGCGACCACCCCAAGTCCACCTCAGCTGTTGGCACCATCCCGCTGGTTTGCACCCCCACCATCAACAACATCGCCGTCTCCAAGACGCTCATCGATGGGGGTGCAGGCCTCAACGTCATCTCTGTCGAGACCTTCGAGAAGCTTCAGGTGCCTTACGAGCGGCTCATGCCCACCAGGCCCTTCTCAGGGGTGACGGAGGGCCATTCTCCCTCGTCTACGGCGCCGAAGCTGTCCTCCCCAGCGAGATCACCCACGGCTCTCCGCGAGTCTTGGCCTTCAAGGAGGCCGAGCTGGATGAGCTCCGCAACGCCGACCTGCTGCTGCTTGAAGGGCTCCGCCGCAATGCGGCCCTGAGAGCGGCAAGGTACCAGCAAGATCTCCGCCGCTACCACAGCCGTCACATCCGCCCGCGCACTCTCGAAGCAGGGGACCTTGTCCTGAGGAGAATCCTCTCCAGGGAAGGTCTCCACAAGCTCTCACCAAAGTGGGAAGGGCCCTACAGAGTCGTGCACATCGCCAGGCCTGGCTCTGCGCGGCTCGAGACGGAGGACGGCGTCCCCATCGCCAACCCCTGGAACATCCAGCACCTGCGCAAGTTCTACCCCTGATCGTCCTCGACGAGCAACTTTTTGCAAGCAACTTTTTGCGCCAAGGGAGAATTCAGCACCAACATCCTCCATGAGGAAAAATTTCGGGCTCCCCTCTCTACTATACGTTGCCGCGGGCCGTTCGAGAAGACTCCCAAGCCACCAAGCCTCGGCAAGGTGACTTCTTCAAGCACCATGCCTCGGCAACGTGGACCCCCATGCCCAGACATGGTGGGACGCAGGCTCTACAAGCCACCCCCGCATAGGGGCCCCCTGAGCTCTCTCTACATGCGTCTGCCGCGGGCACGCCCCCTCGAGAGTCTCAGCCACAGAATGTGGACCCCATGCCAAGAGCATGGCGGATTTTTTGTAATTCTGGCCACGCCAGTGTAATGAACCTCTGTTTCAGGTCAACTTGAACCTTTTGCGCTTCGCGCCTGCAGTTTGATTTCTGCTTTGGTAAGCATTTATGATATTTGCATCTTGTCCTTGCTCGTATGATCCTCCATGTGCATCTCGCGAGCGGGGGCTAGCATGGTGCCTGTGCCTCGGGAGCATCCCAGCAGCACCTTAAACCCAAGGGATCCGAGCTCTGAACTCGCGGGTCAGCTCTCATGCATGTCAACTCCCAGCGAGCTCTGAACTCATGGGTCAGCTCCCGCGCACGTCAACTCACCAAGGATCACCAAAACCTTGGTGCCTGTTCTCCTCGCAAGACACACATGAAGGAACCTACGAGCGCGCATAAGTTACCTAGCTATGTATTGCTTGTGGGTGCACCTATCTGTCCAAACGCAGGAAAGCAGGCCCAAGCAAGCCTCAGGCAACCGCTCGAGAAGAAAATGCCTCGACAGGGAACAAAACACCCTCTACAAGGCCAAAACGCCTCTCCAGGGAACCAACAGCCCCTTCAAGGCAGACAATGCCTCGCAAAGCTAAGTTCAAGCACTTGGTCAATTTTTCCCTTCGCTGGTTTTTGTCCCTCGAACCTCTTTTCTCTCTCCTATGCCTCATGGGCTGCTTGCGCGTTAAAGGGGAACCCCAGGCATCGCGCCTCGCGGGATCTTACTTCTCGAGGCCTCACACACCCCCCGGCCTTGTGGAGCCATGACGCTCGCATACCGAAGCGGCGGTGGTGTAGCGCTAAGAGAGGGTCCTAAAACGTAGAGCAAAAAAGACATGAAAGGGAAGATAAAAGCCTCTCGAGGGGCACACGCCAAGCACATCTAATTAAAGCATTAATAAGTCTTTACAAAAGTTTATACAAGCAAAAGGCTAAGACATTTGGGCGCCTTGTGCACGTCCAGCTGCAGGAAGGAGCTCAGGCCTGTGCGCCCCCTGAGGTGCTCGCGCCGCCCGCGGGGCGCTCCTCTTCTTCTTCAGCGCCCTCCTCGCTGCCGCCATCGCCTTCAAAGACCACGGCCTGGTCAAACTTCTTGGCGTACGCCTCCGCAGCCTCCAGTATCGCTTTCGTGCGGAAGCTGGGGTCGCCGGGCCTTGTCACGGCCGCGAGGTCGATGGAGGCGTCGAGCTGCTTAAGGTTGCAGAAGATGTTGGCGGTGGCGACGACGAGGAGGTCGCGGCTCTCCGCCACGACGCGCGCGTCGAACTCCTTCGCGGTCTTTTCGACCCCTCCGAGGAACTGCTCGAAGAAGAGGTTGTACGCCGCGGAGTCATCGCCCCCTCTTGCGTCGAACGCAGGAAGCTCAATCCTGAAGTTGTCCGCGATGGCGCGCGCGCGCTGCACCAAGCTTTCAAACATGAGCCGGCGCTGACGCTTCATGGCCCGGCCGTGGCTCTCCTTGTCCCGCGCCTGCTCAACAAGGTTGGCAACCGGCCCCACCTGCTGTTGGAGCTCGAGCAGGTCCTCCTCCAGGGCCGTGGCCTTGGATTCGGCGCAGGCTTGGGCCTCCTGGGCGCTCTGGAGGAGAGGAGCCGTCTCCTGCACCTTCTTCTCGAGGACTTCGATGCGGTCCAGGAGCTCCTGGCGCTTGATCATGAAGCGCTCCTCTTGCTTCGCGAGGTTGCCCCTGTACTCTGCGGAGATTTCTTCCCGGGCGGACTGAACCTTGGCAGCGGCGTCGTCCTCCGCCTTCTTCTGTTTCTTGGCGAGGTCGGCGTTGGCTTTATTCATGCGCTCCGAGTAGGTGGCCTCGCCCCGGGCCAGCTTGCTCTCGCGGGCCTTGAGCTGCTCCTCGCGGATGGCCTGGTCCTTCTCAAGCATTTGGACCTGCTCCTCGCGCCGTTGCAGCTCTCCTCCGCGCTGCGTCAGCTCCGCCTCGCGCACTGCCAGGTGGCCCTCGCGAGCCTCCAGCAGCTCGCGCTGCTCCCTCAGGCTGGCCCGTGTGTCCTCGGACTCGGCAGCAAGTTGCTGCCGCGCGGCCGCCAGCTCCTGGTGCACGGAGGCAGCCTCCGCCTCGAGTGCCTCCCGGTCGGCGTCCAGCTGGTCCATGACCTCCTGCGCCTCCCGCTTGACGCTGTCGCGGGTCTCCTTGGCGAAGCGGAGGGCCTCTTGGCGCTCTGCCTGGGCCGCCGCGTCCTGGCGGCGGCAGGCCTCCACCCTCTCTTGGAGGAGAGACCAGGCCTCGCCCAGTCTCGCTCGCTCCGCCGCGATGGCGGCCTCCTCCCTGATGAGCTCGTCCCCCACCTCGCCAAGGGCTTGCAGGGCCCGATTGACGACGACCCTGCGGCGAGCCGCCCGCGGCTCCTGCCGCACCAAGATTCCCGCACCACCGATGGGTGCGGAGGCCTCGATCCTTGTCGAGGCGCCCGAGGCCTCCTGCCTTGGGCTCACCGCCGCTTCTGGAGCGGCCAGGGGGCTTGTGGGGGCGCCTCCCCTGTCGCCCGCTTCAAGGGCTCTCTGGGGGCTGGGCGTTCTCTCGCCCCCAGTTCCGGCGCTTGTGGGCTCCGGAGGCCCCTCTGCCTCTTGCTCCTCAGGGGCACCTCCTGCCCCTTCTGCGGCGGCCGTGTCCGCCGCGTCCTCGGTCGCGTCGGCCCTCCTCGAGGGAGCCTCCTCCTCCTCCTCTGGAGGATGCTCCAGGACGATCTCCTCGTCCACCCTCTCCTCCTCTGTCTCCTGCTGGACAAGAGGAGAGGCCGCCCTGGTTGGTGGCGGCGGCGCCGCTCCTTCAACCTCCTCAACCACGCGGTGCGCCACCGCGGGAAGAGTCACCACCCGAGACGACGATGGCGCCGTCTCTTCAGCCACCTCCTCGGTGCGCTGCTCCACCACGGGAGGAGCCGTTGCCTCCTCCATCACCACCTCCGCGCGGCGCTCGCTCGCGGGAGGAACAGATGCTTGCTGCGGCTCGCCCGCCGCAGGCGTCTCCACAGAGGCGCTGGTGGCCTCTCCAACCTGTGGAGCCTTCGCCTCTTTGGCGCCGCAGGCTCCCTGAAAGAAAGACAAGTCTGAGGTCCTTCAAGGGGATCTTCAAGAGGTGAAACGACAAAGAAAGAGAAGAATCGAGACTTACCCGTCGGCCATCACCCACACCCTCTTCTTCACCATGGGTGGCTGGGTGTTGCTTGCTCCGGCCTCCTCTGGAGGCACCCTTGCCTCCTCACGAGAAGCGCTCCTCGCTGTCGCGGCGCTTCTGTCGTGGACAGCCTTGGAGCGGGGCTCACTGCGCCCACCCCCGCTGCCGCTCGTCTCCTCAACTCGCTTGGAGCGAGCGACGTAGAAGGCGCCCTCCTCATCGCTGGAGGAGAGCACCTGGAGGTCCACGTCGGCGGGAATGCTCCTCGAGGAGCTGACGGAGCCTCTCGAGGGGTTGGCGCCCCTCGCCGCCTCGTCCTCGCCAACAGGGTTGGCGCCTGTCGACGCCTCGTCTCCACCCGCGGAGCTGGCGCTTCTCGAGGCCTCGTCTTCGCCGGAGGCGTCCTCGCCTCCCGAGACCTCTTCAGCCTCTTCAGCCTCCTCCTGCTCCGGGGGCGCATCCATGTTCTCCGGTTCCGCCGCCAACGGGTTGGGGCGGGGCCCGCGGTGGCCCGCGGGTACTATTCCCCACTCGTCAAACACCGGCATGCCCCGGCGATGCTCCGAGATGCTCTCCTCGGCAAAGGCAATGAGCGGCCATGCGTCGTCTTGGGCAGGCAGCGGGATTTCTGTCTTGGAGACGAAGAGCACCCCCAAGACTTGGCTCAGCACCTCAGGCTGGAGGCTGTCTCGGCTCAGCCTCATCGCGTCCTTCTTGCCCTTGTAGCTCCACATCGGTTCGGAGTGCCGTTGGAGGGGGGCAATCCGGCGCCTCAAGAAGTCTCTGGCCACCATCTGGCCGGTGACCCCCGCCTCGCGGATGTGCTGGATGTAGGTGTACACCGCGTCGAGGTTTCGGCCGGTGAACTCTGCACTCCCCCAGCGCGCCCACTTCGCCGGGGGCCCCTCGGGCACCTCCAGAAGGGGATTCCTCGTCTTGGCGTCGACGAAGAGCCACCGCTCGCGGAAGCCGTCCACCTTCTTCGTCACCATGGTGATGGCGTCCTCACCGCGCCAGGCAATGGGGATGTAGTTCTCGCTTCTGGCGGCGGCGATGCGGAAGGAGACGCAACCGAGGCGTTCGCCGCCGGCGCTGCTCCGGAGGGAGTAGAAGCTGCGGAAGAGCTCCACAGAAGGGCGAATGCCGATGTAGGCCTCGCAAAGGTAGGCAAAGATGGAAAGAATGAGGATGGAGTTGGGGTGAAGATGGAGCAGGTGGATCTGGTACGTCTCCAGAATCGCAAGAAGAAAATCAGAAAATGGCGGCACGAGACCAGCAGTAGAGAGTGTGGAGGAAGATGGGATAGAACTCGTCGGCGAGCCTGCTGCCGCTTGGCCTCATCTCGGTGGCCCCTTGCTCGTTGGAGCCCGCCGCCACCATGTGACGCACCTTGGCTATCGCCACCGCGGAGACGCGGGTCGGCGGCATCGCCGCCGTGAGGGCCGCACCGCGCAACGCCGCCGCCGACGCGCCGGTCGACGAGCCGGCCTGCACCGCGGCCTTGCCCTTCGCGTCGGTGCCCGCTCTCTTGGGTGCCATCGCTCGCCGGAGAGGAAGAAGATGACCGTGGAGAAGGAGCGCTCTGGAGAGAAGGAGTCGTTTGGAGGAAGTGGGCGGCGGAAGTAATGGGAGCAGTGACAGGCGCAGACTGCGCGCCCAGACTTTATTGACCGGGCGCCTGGTCGTGGCGGGTCCCACCACGACGCCCGTTGAAGCCGAGGAGATCGTGGCCGCGGGCGCAACCGTCGCGCTCCACGTGTCGCGGCCCTGGCAGGCTCTGTTGGGCCCTCGACGCTTCGCCTCCGTCGGCAACTCCGGCGTGCCCATCGTGGGCCCGGGGCTACTGTCGGCACAGTGGAAACCAGGGTACCACGGGCCGGCCCGCCAGGGCCCAAGGGAATCTTCGGTCTGATTTTCGCTAAGGACCAGGCTTCGGCCTGTAGAGGCTCTCCAAGCCTGTCGAGTCTCGACAGGGGACCTCTCCACAAGAAGGCGCCCCAGGGCGCCACCAGGATTTCGGCTAAGGACTAAGCCTTGAAGCTTGCCGAGGCTTTTCGCCTCGGGAAGGCTTCCTTCCTCTCGAAGCCAGCTCTGCCTCCGCGGCAGAGCGCACATGGGCTCTGCGCTTCCCGCAGTCACTGGCGTGCCAAAGCGTGATGACGCCAGCGCCCCAGTTGCCGTTCTGATGAATAAAGGGGTCAACAAAGCAGCGCCAAGCAAAGCGGATTACAAGGCTTGCCACTTTGGTGATAAGGAGACAGCCTGCAGCTACGCTCCAAGCGACGGCGTCATCGCGGGACCCGTTCCACGCCAGCTGCGCCAGCCCACCGTCCTGGCTGGACGGTGCCTCTTTTCAGCTTTGGTGACGCTGCTCCCCTGCCGTGGACCGCGTCCATGGACTCTACCTTTATGGTGGACTTCACCTTTATGGTGCACCGTGTCTCCTCCTTCGTCGGGATGTGGCAACCCTTCCCGCCCAAATGTTTGGGCGGAAGAGGACCAAGACGACTATAAAAGGAGGGAGGGCACTACCGTGCCAAGGGTTGGATTCCAATTTTCCTTTGGCTAAGGCAGATCTAGGGTTTTAGCCATTGGCAGCCACCTCGAGCTCCACAAGCTCACCCTGTAACAAAAACCTCTACAAGCAATACAGTCTAGCAGGACGTAGGGGTTTTACCTCCACAAGAGGGCCCTGAACCTGGGTAACACCGTGCGTTTCCTCTCTGCAGTGTTCTCCTCCAACGAGCCCGACGAGCACCGTCGCCGTGGAACGTTGAGGATTGTTTGACTCCGTGTTCAGCCCCTTGCTCGATTCTTACCTCGTGAGATACGCCCGGTTCCTGGGCCTATTCTCCGACAGCCTTCATCTTCATCAGAATTGCAAGCAACTGCTACTGGAGTCACTGCTGCACCTAATCAAAATTCAGCTCAAGCCCCTCAACAACAACCTGTTCTGCCTCCTGTCGCCAGGCCGGAGACTCCGGCCATCTTGACCGGAGAATCCGGGGGGCCGGAGATTCCGGTGCCACAGGCCGGAGACTCCGGTCTACATACTGCAGAAGAAAGTTCAGCTCAGAATCTTGGTCCACCCACCTCTTCCAACAATGACGAGTATTGGTTATGGACCCAAGATATATCTTCGCGGTGCCATACCATAAACTCATACATGGTGGCCTAGGCCACCGACCTCTTCCTAGTGAAGAGTTGGTTCTTTTGGGATTTTATTGGATTTTATTTGCAAATCTTTTGTTCTTATGGGAAACTCACTCAATCTTGGCTTTTATTGTTTTTGGCTTTTGCAAGATGAGTGTGAAGTACCATCCCAGTTTGTGTTGTCTATCCCAAGCCTCTTCTTGCCCCAAAACTTGCTCCTCTTGCCACATGCATGTCCTCCACCATAAACCAGCTTCTCTGAGTTGTGGGGGCCGGAGACTCCGGTGTCTAACACCGGAGACTCCGGTCTGGGCAGAGTCTCCGCCCTAAGCCACGGAGAATCCGGCACCCCCACTACTAGAAAAAGGCTTATAGCCGCACACGTTACCGCCGGCGGTTTAGAATATTTTTCGCCGGGGGTAAGGCTAGATGGGCAGACCTACACTTACCGCCGGCGGTTTGGGACAGAACCGCCGGGGATAACGAACTTAGCGCCGGCGGGAAAAAATTTGGGCCGCCGGGGGTAAAATGGGCCGCGAACCCCAGTTGGGCCTAAAATTACCGCCGGCGGGAGGATTTGAAACCGCCGGGGATAAAGGCACCTACCGCCGGCGTCTGCTCCCAAAACCGCCGGGGGTATTTCCTCCATGACGCCCACACCCGCGCGAGCCACCTACCACCACGATTCCCTCTCCACACCGAGAAGATATACGCGCAGTTGCCCCTTATCCCCCCTCTCTCTCTCCTTTCTCTCTCTCTAGCCCGTGCCCCCACCACACCAATCCCCCATGCCCGCCGCGTGCGCCACGCCGGCGGCGGCGCGGCCGCCGCTCTCTGCCACTGTCCGCCGCGCACGTGTGCGCCACGCCGGCAGCGGTGCGGCCGTCCCTCCCGGTCTCCCGCCGCTCTCTGCCACCGTCCGCCGCGCACGTGCTCTCCCGCCGCGGCGTCTCCTCCACCACAGCCTGCCGCTGCACCACGACCTCCGCCTCAGCCGCGGCGGCGGCCACCTCCCCCTCACCCTCCGCGGCAGCGGCGTCCCCCTCCACCTGGGACTGGACCCGCTGGAGCCACCACTTCACCGAGGTCGATCAGGCCGAGAGCGGGCGCGGTGGACGCGGCCATCAGGCACCTCTACGCGCCGGATCTGTCGGCGGGCTGGGGCGTGGACATCGTGCAGGAGGTCAAGCTGCTCGCGCCCAAGGCCCTGCGCGACGAGCTCGACGCCGCCATGGGCGGCGGGAGGGGTGGCGCACGGCGAGGCGGCGGTGTACTCGATTGCTTTTTTTTTGTTTTGTGTAGGGTGTTCTCTGTAAATTTGTAATTTTTTTTTGTTTCCTACCGTGGTTATCACCGGCGTCCTGGTCAAAACCGCCGGCGCTAATATGTGTTACCCCCGGCGGTTCGCAAACCGCCGGCGGTAGGCTATTACCACCGGCGATATGATCGCCGGCGGTTTGCAAACCGCCGGGGATAGCCTTTTTTGGTGCGCCGGCGGTAAGGCTTTTCCTAGTAGTGCCCGGAGACTCCGGTGTGCTTAGGCCGGAGACTCCGGCCTCGGCGAATCCAGGGTGTCAAAAAGGGGATCGGGGTGGGGGTTGTCTTCACAACTCCTTTCCACCCCCGACCCTCTCCTCTCCTCTGCTGCCGCCCCCAACTTGGTGAAGCTACTCCGGCCGCTCCCCGCCGCCGGAATCCGCCGTCCAGCCGGCCTCCCCTCCTCTCCAACGTTGGGGAACCTCCTCCCCACCATTGGTGACCTCCACCATGTCGAGCAGCGGTACCTCTCTCTCCCTCTCTAGGTTTCTTCCTAGATCTTGGATAGAGTGTGTAGTGATTGCTCCCTATGGTGTAGAATCGTGTGCTGGACTGTTTTCATCTCAATGCATCAATTCTAGCATCGTTAGCATCGAATTTTGACCTAACCCTAGATTCTCTGCCTCAGGGCCGGAGACTCCGGCCTGTCCCAGGCCGGAGACTCCGGTGTGGCCGGAATCTCCGGCCCCTGAGACCGGAATCTCCGGTGTAGATCAAGTTTGTGTGCTTTTGATTCTCCAATTGATGCATCCTTTGTTTCCATGGACATGTATGCTTATCCCCCTGCTACCTACTATCTGTTTACTCACAGGATCCTCACAGCGACTCAAGAAAATCACTCACAACCCCAATAAGGTGACTAGAAAAGAAAAGAGGGGAAATCGTGCTTATTTGGATCGGACTGAGGATGGCCGCTTGGTTCAGCGTGACAGGGGTGCTGCTGCTAGAGAGGCTGCACAGAGAAGAGCCGAAGAAGAGTTCCTTGCTCAAGAGAGGGCCAAGAAAGCAAAGTTTGACAATTTGACCACTCTTAGTGGGTTGAACAAATCGGAGTTCCGTGCAATGAGGTCGCAACCATTCTTTGATATGCCACGCAACACCTCCAATCCTCGGTTTTGGAGAAAGGAACAAGAAATTGTGATGAATGAAGTGTATGCCATGCTCTCGGGTCCTAACAAGGTTTGTGTGCAAAAGGTGCTTAATCTTTCCGCCCTTAGCACTAAACCATATTTCCAAGAGGCCGTGTGGATTGTTCGCAAGCTAGGATTGGAGCACCTCATGACGCTTCAACAGAACTATGACATCAATTTGGTGCACCAATTCTTTGCTACCGTTCAGTTTGGAGAAGATGTTGATGTCAAGTTGACTTGGATGACCGGGCCTATGAGATGTGAGTCCTCTATGACAAGGTTCGGTGCATTGCTTGGATATGTGTTCCGCACGGGTGAAGCCTCCCAAGGAAGAATCATGCACACGGAAGGGGTCCACTATGACAAAAACAAGTTGACACCGCTTTATCTCAACAAGTCAGCTGTTGGCTCCAACAAGGACCTTTTTCCAACCTTTAATATCCTCCTTCGCATGTTTAGAAGCAATATTGCACCTCAACCCGGGAATGTGGATGCAATTCGCGGAGGGCTTGTCAATCTTCTTGCTCATTCCTATGAGGTGCTTCAAGCCGGAGTTAATTGTCAAGGTTATGAGATTGACGTGATGGATTTCATCAAATGCGAGTTGCATTGGGCCGTGCATGAGATGAAGAATCCTATATATGCACCTTATGTGATGATGCTAATTCTTGACCAAGTGCCAACTCTCAACCGTGAGCACTTCACCGTTCACAAGGCCGGCTCCCTTCAAATCCTCAAGCATGACAAGCCTTCTTCTTCAAGTGGTCCCTCTCGTGTTCCGTTTGCATCAAGTGAAGAAGAGGAAGAAGATGTGGCACCCGTTCGTAGGAGGAGTAAGAATGCCGACCCTCCTTCATGGGTTAGCAAGGGCAAAGATGATGTGCAAAGAAAGATAAAGAAGCTTAGTTGGTTTGAAAAGATGGTGATTCGCATGAATGTGTGCCTCCACCGGGAAAATTACGAAGGTTATAAGGAGAGGAAGTTGATCATCTCCAATCAAAATAAGTTGTTCAAGGAGTTGGAGAAAAAGAGGGACAAGACTCCACCACCTCCTCCTCCTCCTCGCATTGGCAAAGCAACGCAAGAAGAGCTCGCCGAAGAAGAAGGATCCTCCGGTAGTGAAGCGGCAATTCCCTACGATGCTTGGCACGCAAAGCAATTCCCTTGGTCAGATTTTGTGTTTGAGGACGTGTCCTCCAATTTGCCTTCTTCCTCACGCAACACCGGAAAGGCTCCAATGCCTCATGGAGAGATTGAAGAAGATGAAGATGCTAGTGGCTCGCAATATGATGAGGATGATGATGATGATGACGCCACCGACGAGGACTCCGAGTGATCTCTTTGGGGACCGTTAGCATCGCCTTGGTTTGGGACACAAGCATTTGCTTTTATCTTCCCTTAAGAGCTTGTGTTCCTTTTATTTCGTTGAACTTTGTGTTGAACTCTATTTGTTGTTTTTATGTGTGAGATGTGGATCTTGTGGTTGTTAAGGAATCATGATATCGGTTTTTATCTATGGTTGAATTATATGTGAGGTGAAATATGCTATGGAATTATCTTTTACTCTCACTCACAAGGTATGGTTGCTAACATTATCATCAACCCCTCTATATCATGTTCCTTATGGTGGCAAATGATTGTGTCCTTGATTATATCATGTCTTATTTTATTTGTGGCATCCTCCCCTATATGTGGGTTTCCTCTCATTTGTATATCTTGTCTAATATGCACACATTTAGGGGGAGATGCTATTTGTCACGTGATATGATCCTTTTATTTTGCAAATCTTAGTGTTGTCATCTAACACCAAAAAGGGGGAGATTGAAAGAACATTTCCTAAACCCTATGAGTTTTGTGTGTTAGTTAACAACACTAATGACTATCTAATGTGATGCTAAGTGGTGCAGGTATTGACATATTTTTTACCCCTAGCATCTTGCACCAAAAAGTGAAGAAAGGGCAAAGTTTTGGTTGCTGCAGGAAATTCCTGGCCGGAGTTTCCGGCCTTTCAGGCCGGAGTCTCCGGCCCCCTTGTTTTTCCTGCCCTCTGGCCAAAGTGTGGGGAGCTACTGGACACCCCTCCGGAGGAACACCGGAAGGAGCCCGGAGTCTCCGGGAGGCCGGAGTATCCGGCCCCTGGGGACCGGAGTCTCCGGCCTGCCCAGCGTCCTCGACAACTCTCCGCCCGAGTGCGGAGTATCCAGCTCGCCCCGGAGTCTCCGGCCCTTCGATCAAGCGTGCAACGTGTGGGGAGCTACTGGAGCCTGTCCGGAGGGACCCCGGAAGGAGACCGGAGTCTCCGGCCAAGACCGGAGTCTCCGGCCCTCTTAGGCCGGAGTCTCCGGGTTAAGTGAACCCCAACGGCTAGTTGTTGCAGAGGGGTATAAATACCCCTCCACCTACCTCAAGACAGTTAGCTCGTGCAGCATTTATGAACCCTAATATTTGAGAGCTCAAAATCACAAGATCTCCCAATTCCTCCGTCCAAACGCGTTGATCTTCGGAGGAGTGAAGGAGAAGACCCGGATCTACATCTTCACCAAGCCGTTCTTCATTTCCCCCTCGTTTTCTCGAGGATTCTTGTTTCTAGGGTTAGCTTTGTGTTACCCTAGATTCTTGCTTACTACTTGTTGTATTCGTGGCAGTGTTGTTGATTTGGGAGCCCCCAATTAAGTTGTGGGTGTGTGCCCCAAGAACCGTGTAAGGGCTCCGGTGTCCGCCTTGAAGGACCCCGATAGTGGAAGGTGAACCAAGCCTTTGTGGGAAGGTTCATCGGAGAATAGGGTGAGGCCTTCGTGGCGTTGAGTAGGCCTTTGTGGCGAACTCACACCCCTCCAACGAGACGTACTCCCTTAACAAGGAGGAACTCGGGAATACACCCTTGTCTCCGCGTGCTTCCCCTTTCGGTTATCTCTATCCTTTACTTGTATCGTTAATTGCTTAGTTGCTTAGCTAGCTTCTCATATAGGTAAATTCACCTTAGTTGCATATCTAGATAATTTACCTTTGTGTTAAGCCTAAAATTGAAAAAGATTTAAAATTGGTGTAGCACCTATTCACCCCCCCCCTCTAGGTGCCCATACGATCCCTTTCAGGCGCGAGCGGCGCCGATGAGCTCGGAGACGCGATTGAGCCAGGCCTCCTGGGCCTCCGGCGTGGGGCGGTACTGCAGCAGCTCCTGCGCCATGAGAAGCGCAGTCGCCGGACTGGGCGCAGGGCGGCCCAGTGAAGAAGCAGCACGGTCCTGCGACGGGTGCAGGGAGGAGGCTTCCTCCTCGCCGAGGTCGTCCTCAGCGTGGTCGATGTCGTCGTCCTCCGGGTGCTCGATGCGGGGCTCGGGGTCGACGTGGCGCTCCGGAGCAGCACTCCCACGCGGGCGGCCGGCAGGAGGAGCGGTGGCGGCGCTAGCCGTCCGGCGAGCGAGTCGTTCGGCGCGAGAAGGGCCAGCCATGGCGATGTTGAGGTTGAAGATGCGCCTCAGCCCCCTAACTGGCGCGCCAAATGTCGGAGAACTGTCCCAGGAACTGGGTGTGTCTCACGAATGATCGAGTAAGGGGCTGAACACGGAATCAAACAACCCTCAACGTGCCTCGACAACGGTGCTCGCCTGGATCGCTGCGGGGAAGCACTGCAGAGAGGAACGCACGTTATTACCCAGGTTCAGGGCCCTCTAGGTGAGGTAAAACCCCTACGTCCTGCTTCGAGTTGTATTGCACTTGCTTGGAGAGGTTTTAGTACAGAGTGATCTTGGCGAGCTCTAGGTGGCTACAATGGCTAGGGTTCTGTCTGAGCTCCCAGATGGTGAACTTGTGAACCCAGGATGCCTACCAAAGATCGAACCCTTTGCCCGAACGGGCTCCTCCTCCTTTTATAGGTGTCTCGGGCCTCTTCCGCCCAAACATTTGGGCAGGAAGGGCTACCACATGGCGACGAAGGAGGAGGCGCGGTGCACCAAAAAGGTGGAGTCTACCATAAAGCTAAGGTCCATGGACGCGGTCCACGGCAGGGGAGCGGCGTCACCAAAGCTAAAAAGGGCCACCGGCCAACCAGGACAGTGGCTGGTGCTGCGGAGGTGGAATGGGTCCCACGGTGATGTCGCCCTTGGAGCGTAGCTGCAGACGGTTCCCTTATCACCAAAGCGGCAATACTCGTTGTCCGCTTTGCTTGTGCTGCTTTGTTGACTCCTTTATACATGAAAACGGCAACTGCGGCGTCGTCGTCACCGCGCGCAGACGTGCGCGTCACTCTGCACATGGGCGCAGAACCCATGTGTGCTCTGCCGCGGAGGCAGAGCTGGCTTCGAGAGGAAGGAAGCCTCGCGAGGCAAAAAAGGCCTCACCGAGCCTTCCGGCTTGGTCCTTAGCAGAATTGCTGGTGGCGTCCGAGACACCTTCTCAAGGAGAGGTCCCCCGCCAAGGGAGAAAACTCTTGGCGAGGAGAAAAGGTCCCTCGCGGGGGAAAAACCCTCGCGAGGCTCGCCAGGCTTGCAGAGCCTGGTCCTTAGCAAAATCTTCTGAAGAATCTTGTGGGCCCTGGCAGGCCGGCCCGTGGTACCCTGGTTTCCACTGTGCCGACACCTCGCTCCGCTCATCAGAAATTAGCCACCCTTATATGAATTTTGATCACAATACAACAATATGAAACCTATATATTGGAATGTCATGTCTAGTTGAATCATATGAGAAGAGCAATTTTCTTTGATTGTGGTGAAGAAAATTCTCATAAGGTCCAACCTAATGTTTTTTTTTCCTATGAACTATACACTATAAGATTTCTAGGGTATTACTTACTATAGGATATGATCCTTTGAATAAAAACCATAGGATATCACTCCTATGAAAATACTTTAAAAATCCTATGAATCAAAGAAGCCCTTAGAGCCGTTCGGAACAAAGGAAATGTCAACTCCAATTCAAAAGGAAATGAATGTTTTCCGACGCTTTTCACGTGAAATCAAACATCCAACAAAAGGCTCATCCACCCACCCCCTTCGGTTCTTTCTCTCTCCTCCCTTTATCCACCTCCCATTGAGAGGCGCCTCTGGTTCCCCGGCCCGCTCCTCTCTCCTCTCCGACGTGTTTTCGGCCGGGGTCGAGGAGGATGCGCTGCCTAGGCTGTACAACATATAGTTTAGGCTTGTTTGAGTCGTGCTGCTAGAGTTAGGCTTTATGCATGTAGTTTGGAGGGTGTTGGGTCGCATGGACCAGATCTGTTGCGTCCTGGGGGTTCTCGTTCTAGCTGCGGCGCTCGGCGGTCAAATCTGTGGGCGGTGGAGGCCCGCTCCATCGTGGACTCCTTTAATAATGTCCCTATTTTCTATGGCAGTTTAGGTGCGGGCAATGGTGGTGGTCATTCTCTTCCGCTTTGTTGGCATGGTGCTAACAGGTGGGCGAAGCTGGCCACTGTTGCTGTCGGGTCCGACTGGCCGCAAGAAAGTTTGGAGTTGTAGACCGGAGATCATCATGCGGTGGACATGAGTTGCCATCTTAATCCGTGGTTGAAGAGGCAGCCTCTCCAGGCGCCAATGGCTTCGCTTCTTCTACCTCCTACTAGGAGTCCCTACAAACGATTCGAGCCGGCGTTCCACGTCCCTGCTGCCCCAAGTGGTCTCATCTCCGGTGGTGGTAGGGATGGTCGGTGGTCGAGTTCTGCATCCGGTGGGGGAGCTGAAGGATTCGATCGTGTTTCTTCAACGCTTTCTAAGGTGTTTCATACAAAAAAGAGGACTGCTATGTAATTTTTTCATTTCTTTGGTGTCCTCTATAAAATGTACCCACTGACATGTTTTATGCAGCTAGGCCCTTTGGACCGTTCCTTGTTCTAAAAAAAAGGGAGCTCATTTTTCCGCGTAGGCTGGAGGTGACGAGGTGTGCGCGCCGGTGTGCTTGATTTGGTGTCTACCAGTAGAAGGGTGGGTGGACTTGGTTTATGGTTCACATCGAAGGAACCGTGAAATCCCAGAGGGTGGTGCAGATAGGATATGATCATCTGTAACAATGATACGCCAAGTACTCCCTCCGTTCCATTTTAGATGATTCTGAAATGGATGTATGTAGATATAAAATACATCTAGATCCATCAATTTGAGAGTAATCTAATATGGAACGGATGGAGTAGTATGCATGGCTTCAATTTTTTAATGCGGCTGTCAGTGCCTGCTAGTTCCTCTGTTCCGAACGCTATCAGTTGAATCATTTATCATATTTCTAATTCTTAGGTTTACACATGCTTCCCTTTCCGATTCCTATGCTTCGTACGGTCATACCAAACCTATATTTTTCTTACCTATGTTCTGAATGGGGCCTAAGTTCTTACCACTTTTTTTTTGAAGACGCAAAAGATTGGGCGTTTCATTTCAGTGAATATGAAGAGTTAGAGGGAGAGGTTAAAACCTCCAAGCAGGAGGGACACACACACACACACGACCGTCCTCATCAAATAACACAACCAGGTGAAGTGGTGCTCCCAACTACAGACCGTAACGACAAAAATCCTCACCTTTCCGAGCCTCCAGCCATGAATGGTGTGGCAGGGAGGCTCTGAGCCTCAAGGCGCATCATAGCCGTTGGGAAATGCCTCCAAAGACGACCACATCTCTATAGGGCTATCTAGGCCAACGCACCCCCAACCGATCTGTCTAGCAGAGTCAGTGGGTGGGTGGATGGCATGACTCACACAGAACAAGTTTTGTGATATGAAGCGTGGACGCCGGCATACATTGCGCCCCCAAGGCTCACGTCCTTCGCAGCAGCCCACACAAGTGCGACACTTCACCAACAAGCCTCACCAGTGAGACCGGGGAGGCCAACATGGCAACATCCCAAGCTGCCGTAACAAGGACCCCACGTGCAACCTAAGTAGCGCCCCAAGAAGGAAGTGATGCTGACTTGTTATTTTGGATCGTCATATTGAGGTAATTAACACACATATTCTTAGCATTTAGCATATTAAGATAATCTTTTAGGTAGTATGATATTTAGTCCTAGTACATTCTATATTCTATCAGATCCTTCACCAGTATGGATTCAATTGAATGATGTACGTTATAGCAGTATTTGCATCCTTTTTTTCTTCAATCTAACTATGCTCTGCGCGGGCATCTTATTTCTGTCAAGCAAAGAGTAGTACGTGCTGATTCATCTTCTTGAGCAAGGAGTCAAGGACAGTTATAATGGGCTTACACGGAAGTTTCAGTCGCCTAGCACAATATTGTTATCCAGCTACGAGCTTGTGCTGCTTTGCTCATGTTTGTATTTGATTTTTCTTCTTTTCTGTTCTGTCGTATTATGCATTTGATGTGGAGGTTATATTATATGTGGTATCATGTTGCATCAGGTGGTTGCTTATGCTATATGTTTTTTCATCGGTTTTTTTACTATTCTGTACTCAACTATCCCGGGCGAAATTTCAAACAAGGGTACAAAATCCAACCAAGCAGATATGACAGTCTTTTTTTTTGGTTGCGACCTGAAACCACCGGGAGGCCCTCACACAACAATCCCCCAGAAAACAATAGCTGAGATATATAGCACCCACAGACCACACCAAAACTGGCTTGCTCCAGTTTTACTTAAAATGTTTACACGTTGTTCGTCGCTCTGTAAATGAAACGATCAGGAATGATCATGTCTTCATTGAAGCTTCAAAGCGGATACTTCGAATACTGTCGTTGCTGTTTCTGAAACTCTGCACTTGAAAGAACGGTAGAAATGTTCACAGAAAGAGAGCGACAGACAAAGAGTTTTGTGTTGCCAAACCTTGCAGTGCTTTATGTTTCATTCGATTTATATGGGAAACAAACGAACGAGCTAACTACCTCCTGATGAGCTCGCTGAGATTCGGACTGGCTGTGTCATCCCATGGCCTCGACTCAGAACGATCTGCTGACCGGGAGAGACCAAAGAGAGCTGGAGAATTTGCACTGCTGCACTTCTCCACTACCTACTCGCGTGCGCATGGATCACATGCGATCCACACGCTTTGTTTTTTATTTTGTGTGGTACTCCCCTGCATATACCTGTTTGTTCAGGTTGTGCAGGTGCCATGGAACCATCATTTCATCTCGTACATTGTTTGGTTACCGTGGATTTTTCTCAGGGGTTGTTTGGATCCCATCATTTTATTTCATTTAGCAAAAATGAAATGAATTTTAGAGAAATGACAGGGTTAGGATAGTAATTGACTTAACATAGTAAAGGTATTATTTGAAATTCCAATTAAAATGATATTCCAATTTCATGACAGCCAAACATGTTGAACATGGAATCTGAAATGAATTCTTCCGAAATGACGAGATCCAAACAACCCCCCAGAGTTGCCCAAGACCATGTCGCGTGCGCCCATTCATCACCTCCTTGCCGACCCTTTCACCGACGGCCGTCTTCTACATGGCCCTCTGAGGCTCGAGCGTGTCGCCGAGGACAAAAGGTCGTCAAGTACGTGTGGACGACCCCTGTGCAGGAGTCTGCATCCTTATGCGGAGCTGCTCTCCCAAGGGAATGATATGGTTGTGCATGAGACTGTCAAGTTTGATGTTGGTTCAGTTTTTATGTCCTGTTCGTTGGTTCAGTGTACTCTGCGCCTTCTTGGTGCTCTGTTCTCTTTCCATTCCACATGGAACCCAAACTTAAAAACAGTGAGTAAAATCAGATGGTATCAAAATGAAGTGCTACTGGAATAGAACTGGGAATCCAGTTGAATGAAACAAATTATTATCATAGGAGAAAAACTAGGTGTCACTAAATTGATTCCAGAGGTAAAACTGCATGCACACGAGAAGCATGTCCAGATGTCCTGACCTCTGGCCATGCAACATATCTATCTAGTACTCCCAAAAAGAGGCACACATGAATACACTTCTCAACACTCAAATGTGCAAAATCGGAAATATCAAACACGAGCAACATGAGACGCTGCCACAGAGATAAATTTACATACACAGCAACAAAATCTTTTGGAACACCGGAAAATATCCAAAGTGCACAACACAAAATCTAGTCATATAGGAATCTCAAGTGTTAACTAATAATCATTCCAGTCAATAATCATCCTCAGCTATTTCCTCTGGCCGCAACTTGTAGTGATTGTCTTCTCAAAGTGCACTGTGGGGGACGTCCAAACTCCAAGGTCGACCAAGTTACCTTCACATGGATAGTGGTGAAACTGAGCTTGAAAAATACGGTCGAATCTCCCTGGTTCTGAACATCGAAGAGATGAAACCGGTGAACACAATCAGATCCATCGCTCCGACCAATCTTCAACACCACGACCAATTTGGTGTGGCTAATCACGGCAAACACAAACCTATCCAGGTCACCTGGAGCCTCGGCAACTATGACCCTGTTTGGTTGGGCTTTTGCTGTGGCTTTCACAGCTTATAAGCCATAAGCCCAACCAAACGAGAATGCCAGCGAACGCGCTTAACGCGAAAGCCACCCGAAAACCTGCATCCCACGCGAAGCACGCGGGGAGATGCTTTTCCGGCTTTGCCTACCTGCCTTTACTATTTTGCCCCTGAAGTTGGTGCAATTTTACCCACCTCCTGCCACCCATTGACCTGATTACTATATGACGTATTGTTCCCATTGACCTGGTGCGACGATTATCACGAAGGACGCTGGACCAGGAAGGCCGTTCCCGTTGCCCTCCTCCCCGACGTTGGCTGCACCGAATTTTCGGCTTGAGCAAAAGAAGATTACTATTGCTTGTATCTGGATTGCACGTGAGACCAAGCTGCCTGATAAGGAGTTTGCTACATCAAGTGATCAATGTCGTCGGATGCTTTAATTAATTTGGATTATTTTGTTTGCTCATAGAACACCTCGGTCTGTTAAGTAAATAATATGATAGTCAGTTCAATTTTAATCAATCAATTAACTAGATAATAAATAAATAAATTAATTATATCATTTTATATATCTTAATAAATCTCCATTAGGGTTATTATCATTAAATAATAAGTAAACGGTCTCTCAGTTCGTAAGGGTATATCAGACGTTTGCCCTCACAGCCACAGTTCAAACAACTAATTGCCAAATAGCTTTTACAGCTTGCTTACAGCACACAACTCACAGCTACTTTTTCACAGCTCACAGCCCACAGCTGCTTTTAGATAACCCACAGCTCAACCATATAGGGCCTATACCATCGAAGAGTCGGGCTCGCTCAAGTAACCCACTGCCGGAGGCGGTCAGGCACAGGATCAGACCACCACGGCACGTTTCTAATGCCCGGACCTTTATTTTGGCCTCCCCTGCCTCATACAGATGTGCCAGATTTATGTCCACCGCCCCACTATTGGAATTTGCATACAGAATCGATCACATCAAACTAGACTAACACATGACACGAAAAATTTGTTGTCAGTGGTGCGTATCGTGCCCTCTAAATCGCCTCTTTATTTCTTGTTTTCTCGGTACAACTCGATACAATATTCTGACCACCTTGGACATGTATATATACACGGCTAGGAGGCCACGACTCAACTCCTAAACCTACTAGGACTCACGTGCTTGTCCAACTCGTACTAGGACTCCAAGCTCCAAACTAGACTCACGTATATGACTAGAAAACTAACCACACTTACCAAAACTAGTACTACCTGGTTGGATTATTTCCAACACCCGCCCTCGCCGCCGAGCCGTTCGTTGATCGGCGGGTCCATGTCGCTGAAGTTGACAGCCCCGTCGATGGGCTGCACGTCCTCTTCTTCTTTTTCTCCAGTCTTGATTCTCATGTCGAACTCGATCAGCACGGGGGTAGTCATCTCGATGCCTCTCTTGGGGCCAGACAATTGTATCAACCATCCATTATCCCCAACCACGACAAAAGGATCGTCTCTGCTGCGGTTGAGCAGGTAATTACGCCTTGGGTTCAGGGTAGCCAAGTATCCATACAACTGAGGAATTGGGCTATCCAAGGAATCAACAGAAATATATGCTAGTTTCAGCCAGTATATCTGCATCATATCGCCGTACAAATGACTTGGCAGTCCCTGGTGTACGGCTGACACTTGGGTATCTTCGGCATGATCATTGGCTCGAGGCAAGCCGAGAGCAGCAATATAGAAACAGTGCACATGCGTTAATTTGATGACGGGAAATGAAATTACTAAAGCTAGCATATACTAGCAAAAATACCCGTGCGTTGCCACGGAGGAGAAAAATAATTAATTGCTGTCGAAAATTTNGAACTTGGACCCTCACCAACACCAAGACCAACATCGTCAAGAAGCACCTCACCCTCAAGCAAACGTAGACCATCAACAACATCAAGATCGTCATCGACAAGAGATACTAATTCCAATGCTAACTTGGATCCCCAACATCGCCATGAGAATAATCGACATCATCGTCATGACCTACCTCCACATCGAGCCCGCCGAGTGCCATTGGCCGACAATCATGTTGATCTTGAAGACAATGAGGATTATGTTCCACGCCACCATCCAAGGCATCATCACCGAGACCGCCATCGCCACCATGATGATGATGATGAGGATGATCACAAAAACCGTTTCAATCCTCCCAAGCTCGTCATTCCTAAGTTCCATGGCACCAACGACCCGGAGGACTACATGGCATGGGAATCCAAGGTCTCCAAACTATTTCGAGTCTACAAGGTGCCGCAAGACAAACGGTTGACCTCGCATCCCTCGAGTTCAAAGGCTATGCGCAACTATGGTGGTAACAACTCCAAGCCTCCTTTGAAGACCCAATCGACACATGGAATGACATGAAGAAGGAAATGCACAAGCGCTTTGTGCCACATCATTATGCGCGAGATTATACAAGAAGCTACAAGAGCTCAAACAAGGCCTCAAGACGGTCGACGAGTACTACAAGGAGATGGAGTCAACTCTCTCCCGCGCACACATTGTTGAGTCCGAGGAACAATCAATGGCACGTTTCTTGAATGGCCTCACGTACCCAATAAAGAAGATAGTGGAATTCCAACCTTATGAGAACCTTGTTGAGCTAGTTCATCAAGCCATGAAGGCCGAGCGCCAAGTCGCCGAAGAACTCAAGTATGTCAAGGCCAAGTCCTTCTTCGCCACTAGAGCTTCATCATCAACACAACCCATCAATCAAGTCCAAGCTCAAGGCAATATCAAAATTCCTACACCGCAACCCACTACAACCTCCAAGAAGACGACGCCCTCACCCCAAGCCGCCAAGTCATATATCACTTGCTACAAGTGTGGAGGTCAAGGGCACAAGTCATTTGAGTGCACCAACAAGAAGGTGATGATCGTCAATGACAATGGAGACTATGAGTATATGAGTGAAGATGAGTACCACGCATTGAACAAGGTGGCCACGATGCAAAGCTTGGATGACGCCGATGACTACATCTATTGTGATGGTGACCCCAACCCCACTCTAGTTGTCACTCGAGTCTTGACTACAATCAATCAAGGTGATGACGCTCAAAGATGCAACTTGTTCCAAACCAAGGCTGGCATCAACGGCAAGTCAATCAAGGTAATCATTGATGGTGGGAGTTGTCAGAACTTGGCAAGCAAGGAGCTATGTGAGAAACTCAACTTGACGTACAAGAAGCACCCCAATCCTTACCATGTGCAATGGCTTAGCGACTCCGGCACCGTGAAGATCCAACACACGGTTCAACTATCCTTCAAGATTTGCTCTTACGAGGACACGGTGGATTGTGATGTGGTACCAATGTCGGTTTGCCACTTACTTCTTGGCCGCCCTTGGCAATTTGACAAGGCCGCTACTCATGATGGGCGCACCAACTACTATAGCTTCAAATGGAACAATAAGATCCTAGTGCTCAGCCCAATGACTCCAAGCCAAATTATCGCCGACAATGCCAAGACAATTGTAAGAGCGCAAGAAAAACAATCCCCTAGTGAGTTGAGTGTGAGAGAGCGAACCACATTCACGTGAGTGAGAGCCACAAGCCAATATGAGTGAGAAAGGGAAAAGAGTGAGTCCCGGCGTAGTCTTGTTAGCCACCAAAAGTGAGATGAGAGAAGTGAGAGCAAACCCATCCACTTTCCACTTCGTGCTCTTATGCAAAGGAGATGGCAAAGACACTAACGACTTAACCCAAGTTCCTCCGTCTATGTTGTCTATTTTGCAGGAATTCAAGATGTCTTTCCGGATGAGCTACCTCAAGGACTTCCTCCCCTCCGTGGAATCGAGCATCGCATTGACCTCATTCCCGGCGCCCCTCTACCCAATAGAGCGCCATACCGCACCAACCCCGAGGAGACAAGGAGATCGAGCGCCAAATTCAAGAACTCCTCGCCAAGGGACATGTTCGTGAAAGCTTGAGTCCGTGCGCCGTTCCGGTCATCCTCGTCCCCAAGCAAGACGACACACTCCGAATGTGCATGGATTGCCGTCCCATCAACAATATCACGGTGAGGTATCGACATCCTATCCCACGACTTGATGACATGCTAGATGAGCTTAGTGGTGCCACTATCTTCTCCAAATTGATTTGAAAAGTGGCTATCACCAAATCCGTATGCATGAAGGAGATGAATGGAAAACCGCATTTAATACAAAACTTGGTCTTTATGAGTGGCTTGTCATGCCCTTTGGTCTTTCCAATGCTCCTTCAACATATATGCGTCTTATGAATCACGTCTTGCGCGCTTTCATTGGCAAGTTTGTGGTTGTCTACTTTGATGACATCCTTGTTTATAGCAAATCTTTGCATGAACATGTCGACCATGTGAAACAAGTTTTGTTGGCCCTTCGTAATGCTTCGCTTTTTGCCAACCTCAAGAAATGCACCTTTTGCACCGACAAGATTGTGTTTTTGGGTTATGTAGTTTCTTCAAAAGGGATTGAAGTTGACACCTCTAAGATTGAGGCAATCACAAATTGGCCACCGCCAACTAATCTTGCTAAACTTCGTAGCGCCCTTGGTTTGTTTGGGTTTTACCATCGCTTTGTGAAAGATTTTAGCACAATTGCTTGCCCCTTGAATGAGCTTACCAAAAATAATGTACCCTTCATTTGGGGCAATGCTCAAGAATCGGCTTTCAATGAACTCAAGAAGAGATTGACCGAAGCTCCTTTACTTGCTTTGCCGGATTTCTCCAAAACCTTTGAACTTGAGTGTGACGCTAGTGGCCTTGGCATCGGTGGCGTCCTCATGCAATGTGGCCGTCCCGTTGCCTATTATAGCGAAAAACTTGATGGTGCTCGCCTAAACTACCCAATCTACGACAAGGAACTCTATGCCTTAGTCCGTGTTTTGGAAGTGTGGCAACACTACCTTTGGCCCAAAGAGTTTGTTATCCATTCCGATCATGAATCATTGAAATATTTGAAAACCCAAGCCAATTTGAACAAAAGGCATGCCAAATGGGTTGAATTCATCGAGTCTTTTCCCTATGTGGTGAAGTACAAAAAAGGCAAGGACAATATAGTTGCGGATGCTCTTTCCCGCAAGATGATCTTACTCACCCAACTTGAAATCAATGTTTGGGTCTTGATGACCTTAAAGAACTCTATGCTTCCGATTCTTTCTTCGGTCCTATCTTTACCAAGTGCACAATTGACAAAGGATGCGATGATTTCTACTTGCACAAGGGTTTCTTGTTTAAGGCTAACAAACTATGCATTCCCGAGTCCTCGCTCCGTTTGTTACTTCTACAGGAATCACATAGTGGAGGCCTCATGGGACACTTTGGACGTGACAAGACACTCGCTATGCTATCTACACACTAATTTTGGCCAAGGATGACGCGTGATGTGGAGCGCTTGGTGCGCCGTTGCCCAACTTGCCTCAAAGCTAAGTCCACGTTGAACTCTCATGGTCTTATATGCCTTTACCAATACCACACACACCTTGGTCCGACATTAGCATGGATTTTGTCTTAGGATTACCTCGAACAAAAAATGGCAAAGATTCATATTTGTTGTTGTCGATCGCTTCTCTAACATGGCACACTTTATTCCTTGCAATAAGACCAACGATGCTTCACACATTGCAACTTTGTTCTTTAGGGAAATTGTTCGTCTACATGGAGTGCCGAAGACCATTGTTTCGGACCGAGATGTCAAGTTCACAAGCTACTTTTGGAAGGCATTGATGGCAAAGCTGGGAGTCAAGCTCCTCTTCTCCACCGCTTACCACCCACAAACCGATGGCCAAACCGAGGTGGTGAATCGAAGCTTATCAACTCTCCTTCACGCATTAATCAAGCCAAACCTCAAAGGTTGGGAAGAATGCATCCCACACGCCGAGTTCACCTACAACCGTGCATCACACCAGGCGACCAAGCGAAGCCCGTTCGAGGTTGTCTATGGGTTCAACCCCAACACCGCCCTAGACATCCTACCACTTCCCCTACACGAGTGCACCGACATGGACGTCGACAAAAGAGCCGACTACATGCAGACATTACATGAGTCAACTCGAGCAACTCTAGAGGAGCACACCAAGCGCCAAGCTACCAAGATCAAAAAGTTGAAGAAACCCATGATATTCGAAGAAGGAGATCTTGTGTGGCTACACCTCCGTAAGGACCGTTTCCCGGATGAAAGAAAATCCAAGCTTGCTCCTCGCGGGTGACGGGCCTTTCAAAGTGCTCAAGCGCATCAACGACAACGCCTACAAGATCGACATCCCAACCTCCAAGTACTTGGTGCACGACACGTTCAACGTCGCCGACCTATCACCTTTCCACGGAGATGCAAGCGTTCAAGAGGATGCCGAGTCGAAGACGACTCTTTCCGAAGGGGGGGGGAGATGATGTAGCCCCACATGTGGACAACACCATGGACACCACACCAAATGGCCCAATGACAAGATCAAGAGTCAAGGCTCTTCATGAAAAGGTGACCTCGCTCCTCTCGATGTGTGATCTCGACCTCCCTTTGAATGGTTTGCTACTTCATGCCGGTACCTTTTGTATACTCAGGATCCACCCGGATGATGACCCACAATGGAGTCAAGAAGATGACCAAGAGAAGGTCCAAGATGATGGAGAAGATGAACAAGAGGAGATCCAAGAAGATGGGCAAGAAGAGGAGGAAGGAGGCGAAGACAGGGTGGCCGGCCTCCCAGCCGGCCTAGGCCGGCCCCAAGGCCGGGCTCCAACCCGAGGCGGCCGGCCTCCCAGCCGGCCCAGGCCGGTCCCCAGGCCGGGCTCCCACCCGAGGCCGCCGGCCTCCCTGCCGGCCCCCAGGCCGGGACACACCCCGACGCTGCCGGCCCCCGTGCCGGCCTCCCAGCCGGCCTCCAGGCCGGTCACCCACCTGAGCCGGCCGGCCTCCCAGCCGGCCTAGGCCGGCCCCCAGGCCGGTTCCCCACCGGAGCAAGCCGGCCTCCAGGCCGGCCTAGGCCGGCCCCCAGGCCGGTTCCCCACCTTCCTGCCCCGTTTTGTAATAGACTATAAATAGCTTTCCACTTTCCCCGTTCGAAGGTTAGACTGAATTTGAGACTTGTGAGCCATGCTCCCCATCCCTCTGTGCTAGGGTTCCTCTTAGAGGATAGATCTTGTTGTTTCTACTCTTTCACTGCGGTGTCTCTAGTAGTGCAAACCAATCTTTCACTGCGGTGATTCTATTGGATCGGTGGACCGGCCGGTAAGAGCAATCGGTTTCAACAAGAGTAAGTTTGGCTTTGATTCTTCGATCCAAAGGCTACCTTTTTGAGGGTTTGTTGTTGGGTGGAGTTCTGAGCGGTATTTGCTAGTTATCCTTGTGTTTGGCCCACGAATCTCCCTCGTTACCCCTCCGTGTTCTTCGTGTTCATCCCCTTTTCCCCTCAAATCCGTGAAGATCGGGCCTAGCCCTACATCATATTCCTTTCAAGATACCGATGGTGATAATTGATCGTGTTATGAGCAATTGCTATGTAGGAGATGGAGCTATACATCCTAGTTATCATCTGCTTTATATCAAAGAGTTATGTGATTTGTTTGAGATTGCAGGTGTATCAAGAGAGGTAATCATGAGGAAATTATTTTCCTTATCACTTAAGGAGAAAGCATTGGAGTGGTATAGGCTGCTAGACAATTCTCACTTGTTGGATTGGAAGGAACTTATGTCTCTCTTTTATTCTAAATTTTATCCTCTTCATGAAATTCATCGAGATAGAAATTATATCTACAATTTGTGGCCACATGACGGAGAGAGCATTGCTCAAGCTTGGGGGAGATTGAAATCATTAATGCTTAAATGTCCTAACCATGATCTTTCCAAGGATATTATTGTTATCAATTTTTATGCAAGGCTATCTCATCATGACAAGGAAATACTTGATGCTTTTTCTATGGGTTCTTTTACAAGTAAGAAGATTGATGCTAAATGGGATCTTATTGAAAAGATTCAACAAAACATTGAAGATTCGGAGATCGACACAGGTAGAGAGTCAGGTATAAATTATGAATATGATTGCATTAAGTCTTTTGTTGAAACTGATAGTTTTAATAAGCTTAGTGCTAAGTTTGGACTTGACTCTCATATAGTTGTTGATATCTATAAATCTTTTGCTTCTCATATTAATATTCCTAAAGAGAAATGGTCTAAGCATCATGAACCTTTCAAAGACATTTGCAAACAAAATGAAATTGTTAATGATGATTGCAATATACATGATCCAATCTCTACAAATAATGTTCCATATAAGCATGTTAATTTTTGTGGAGTGCATAGACCTTGTGAAAGCACTCGGGTTGAAGAAGATAAATATTGTATGCAACATAAGCATGAAAGAACTAGCAAATGGCTTAAGGATTTATATAAATTTTCTAGAGAATTAAATGACCTCTATACTTTTATGTGTAAACTTTGCAATGAAGAAGGTCATTTTAATTTCCAATGCTCGTACTTTAATGATAGAATTATTAGCCAGTTTTGTGATAACATGATCACCTCTAGTCTTTATGATGAACTTAATTTATTTTTGGGGTGTGAAGAGTTGTCAGAAAAAACTTCTTGGTTAGATAGTAGTACTTTTGGGAAAAATAGCATTCTCAAGGGAGCTTATCATTATTGTGTTGTGAATTGCCGTGACAATGCTTACATTGCAAAAATTAGAAAGAATATCACTTCACCAAAGTATAAAAGGACATATGTTTCTTATGTTGCCAATAATGAAAGGGAGAGATTCTCCCAAGTTTCTCCTGTCTTTTCTAATAATGAATCAGATTATGTGGAGAAGCTTCCTTTCCAACCACTCCCTCCTAAGGTGGTGAAGAAGAAGAAGAAGAAGAAGAGAGGGAGGAGTAAAAATAAAGAGGAAACGGTATCATCCCCTAAGCATATTTCTCCCATCATGGTTGTTCCTAATGAGCATGAATAAAAAATTATTGAAGATGATCCACTTAATTGTATTCATTATTATCTTGATGTTAAGTATATAGGCACTATTGAAGAAGATTATGTTATGCCTGTTACTTATTGTGATGATCATGATTGGGAAAATAATACTACTTATGATCTTGAAAATCTTTTTGGCACCAATTTTGAAAATGATGATATTGATAATTGTTATACTATTGGGAATATTCATGTTTCTTCTAATCATAATGTGGAAAACCCCAGGCTTGGGGATGATGGGTTTGAAAATCCTTTTGGTATTGAAAGTCATGATGATTTGTTTACAAAAATATATGCTTGGAAAGATGACTATCCCCTTTCTTATGATGATATTATGCCTCCAATTTTTGATGATTATTGTGATGATAACTATGCCATAAAGAATGATTTTAATCATCCCTACAAGACTCGTCATAATTATTACTCTCCTACTGAACATCATCTTTCTAATACACAATTAGTCTATCATGTCCAAGTTCTATATGATAGTCCTACTCTCAATGCTACTAATAATAAAGATTTTACTTATGTGGAGAGTAATAATAATACTTTTATGCATGTGAATCATGAGAAAAATACTTTATGTGATGGTTATGTTATTGAGTTTTCTTATGATTCTACTGAAAGTTATTATAAGAGAGGGAAGCGTGGTTATATAAATTTTCATCTTATGAAGTTTCCCCTCTTTATGTTGAAGGTTTTAATGTTGCACTTGCTTTGCCTTCCTATGCTTAATGCTTTATGCTCGAATGATTTATTTTCTTACAAGATGCCTATGCATAGGAAGAGAGTTAGACTTAAATGTGTTTGATATTTGCTTCATGATGCTCTCTTTTGCGTTCCAAACGCTGAGCAAGTACGCAAAATTAGCCCCGCGGAGCTTTCAAAAAGAAAAGCAAGGACCACTACGGGAGGTCGAACCACGGACCGGAGGTAGTAGAACGTGATCCGCACCGGTCAATATTGGATCAAACAATAGGGGACCGTAGCACTTACTTTTGCTTTTTCAAGACAATATGACTCACGTTCTCGTTCTAAACGCAAGGAACTTACATAGTATAAGAATAGGAAAGGACCTGGAGCGGTAGATCCGCTCATCCTGGCTTCGTAAAAGGCTTAAAAGAAAAGCGCTTGTTGGGAGACAACTCATCTTTTACTTTCAGTTTGCTTTCTGTTTTTCTTGAGTCATGGAGTTGTTGCCTCTGTAGCAACTTCATTGTATCTTTTTCTTTTGGTTTTTTGTGCCAAGTTTAGCCTCTAATGCATTGAAAGTGCGAGGTGTTGTATTGCTGTCCAGAAAGAGATTTCTGTCCTTCACTGTTCGAAATCTAGAAAATCCCTGAATTTTATCTTTTTCTGATAATTTTGGAAAGCAAGGCTGATACTTTTATGTATCTTTCTATAGTTTTGAGTTTTCTGATTTGAGCGACAGAAAAGCCTCGAAAAAATCAATCTTTACAGACTATTCAGTTTTTGACAGATTCTGCTTTTATTTTGTATTCGTCTCTTTACTATCGTCAAATGTGATACTCTTGAGGAGTGTCACATTGAGGCTTAGTAAACAGTAGCTAATGCCCAATAAAGTTGTTTGCAATTTGTCTTGAGTTGAACACATGTGTATTTTTAATTTATGAGCATTAACCCTCTAATCAGTTTATGAGAAGTTTTGTGTGAAGTGAGTTTTTAAGTTCCAAAGGAGAGGATAATGAAGAAATTGAATATGGATCAAAGCTCAAGCTTGGGGATGCCCCCATGGCACCCCTCTGAATATCAAGAACCATCAAGCTTCTAAGCTTGGGGATGCCCAAGGCATCACCTCCTCTTCATCGACTATCATAAGGTCGTCTTCGTTGAACTAAGTTTTTATCACTTTACATATTATGTGCAATGCTTGGAGCGTATTTTTGCTTTCAGTTTTTTTTGTTTGTTTGCTGGTCATATACTTGTTGGATCATTGCTTTGTTTGTGTGGGAGAGAGACACGCTCCGCTTTTTTCGTTTGAATACTCCTTTGCTTCGCTTATATCTTGTTGAGTATTCTTAGCTACTATTTGTTTGCTAGTAAGCTCTCGCTTTTAGCTTTTATCTTGTTTAGAGCTGCTAGTTGTTGATGTTAAACTCTCTTGTTCTTCACTTATATTTGTTAGAGAGTTGCTATGGTTGCTTGGTTTATTTGTTAGAACGGTAAATGCTATGCATGTGGTAGTGGTATGAAATAGAAAAACCTGCATAGCCTTGTAGATCACTATGTGGATAATTTGATACTCTTCAATTGTTTTGAGTCATTAAAATAACTAATGGTTAAAATTTGTTGGTTAATGGTGTTAGAACTGATTAGTGGAGATGTGTTAGTAAAGCGTGGAGCCGTACTTCTCTGAACTAAACAACCTAAGTCAACAATGCTAATGTGTCATGAATTCTGCTAAGTTGAAAATAAGTTCCTAGTGGGTAGTTACTGCAATGGTCGGGGAAGCCAACGGGGCACTTGTGTCGCCGCCACGATCCCTCTCGGGGTGTCTCTAACCATTTGTGGAACATTGAAACTGCTAGTTGTTTGCAATATACGAAATGCATTGTTGAGTTTTGGTTTTTGGCACTTCCACTTCCATATTTTGATAGCCTCTTCAGTGCTGCACAATGCCCTCTCTCACATTGAGATTGGTGCATACGTCTGAAGGGGTCGCAACATAGAAAACAAAAAAATTCCTACGCAACAAGCGGAATAAACCCCAAAGATCTAGATCTACTAGATGAAGATAGCGAGAAGGAGATCCAATCTCTTACCCTTGAAGATCGAACAAATGCGTTTTGTTGGTGCAGGGGTTGGCTAGTCGATCACCTCAACTAGACTCATCTAGTTGCGAGGAGATGTATTATCCTCGAGATCCAATCCGATGAAGTGCAGCAACGGGCAGCACCTCCGCGGTATCCACACGTACAGCTCGATGAAGACGTCTACTCCTTGATCCCGCAAGCGAGGTAGACGTGGCCTTGATGATCTCAGCAACACGACAGTTGTGTTGGTGATGATGACGATATCCACAAGCAGGGCTTCGCCAAGCCAAGCAAGAGGAGAGGAAAAGGAGGAGACGCAGCAGCCCTATGGCATAGGGGTGGTGCGTCTATGGTGGAGGTGGAGGTGGCGGCAGCCCTCAGGGGAGAGGGGTGCGGCTAGGGTTAGGGAAAGGACCACTTCCCGGCCTGGTTGGTGGTTTGCGCGCTCCGCGCGCGGTGGCAAACTTTGGCCTGGCACGGGTCCACCTCCCACCCAGGCCCGGACCCCAAAGACAATCAAATCCAGTTGAAAAACTACATCTCCCCGATACCCCAAACCCTACCTGCTCCCTTTTCTCCCCTTCTTACCTGCTCCCTTTTCTCCCTTCCTCCTCCAGCCGCCGGGCATCTTCTTCTTCCTCGAGTTGTCCATGAAACTGAGCTCCAACAGCAAACTCCAACAGCAAACAACATCATGAACTAGCTCCCAACACGCCCTCCCCCCCCCCCCCCCCCCCCCCACCAAACCCTACCTGATCCCTTTTCTCCCTTCCTCCTCCAGCCGTCGGGCATCTTCTTCTTCCTCGAGTTGTCCATGAAACTGAGCTCCAACAGCAAACTCCAACAGCAAACAACATCATGAACTAGCTCCCAACACGGCCTCCCCACACTACTCTGTTTGGTGACCATATAGCTAATGAAGTGGCAAACATTCCCATTTGCAATGATGAAGGAAAAGATGTCTTGATCTGGAAATTTACCCCTTCGGGTATTTGCTTATCAAAAAGTGCTTACCAAGTTTTTGACCCATCCTTCTATGGACATAATACGGGACCACATCAAAATATCCCTCCTCAATCAAGGAAGATTCTCCAGGAAATATGGAAATGTGGTAATATCCCACCAAGAGTTCAAGTTTTTGGTTGGAGGCTAATAAGAGGAGCAATAGCCACTGGTATGAGAGCTGCAGCGAGATCCAAACATATTGATCAAAGATGCATTAGATGTGGCAACAATGAAGATGATTTCCATCTTTTCTTTAATTGCAAATTTTCTCAAGCCGTTTGGTTCGCCTCTCCACTTGGTCTTAGAGTTGAAGGGCTACAAAGTTTAGATAATACTCAAATTCAGGAAATCATAGGCTACATTCTCACATCCTACAATAACAAGGAATCTATTCCAACAATCCTAAGTATCCTTTGGAGCATCTGGAAAGCGAGAAATGACCTCTTATTCAACAAAATTAAGTGCAGTCCAATGCAAGTCCTGTACAAAGCCAAAGCACTCCAGGCAGAAAAAGAAACTTTCATCATAGCAAATACACAAATGAAAACAACAAAGGAGGAAACTAAAGCAAGCTACAATCAACCACAACCTGATTGGAACACAACGGCAGGAGGTCCCAACATCTTCATTGATGCAGCCTGGAAATGCAATGTAAAACCAATAACTACAGGCTCAAACCAAAAGGAAAAGACTGGAATAGGAATCTATTTGGAATGGAACAGAGAAGATCATCAAGCCATTTATATTCAGGCGACATCAAATGCTAACTCAGCATTACAAGCAGAGGCTCAAGCAATGGAAATAGCAGCGCTAATCGGAAGAGCTTTGCAAGTCCAAAATCCAAGATTCCTAACTGACAGCTTAATTCTAGCACAAGCGCTTCAGAGAGGGGATCCAACTAATCATCCTGTGCATTGGAGTATAAGACCAAATCTTAATCAGTTTTTCAAACACTCTCAGGGACTTGAAAACTAGAATCATCAAAATAAAGAGAGAGAACAACAGGGATGCTCACAATCTTGCGCAAGAGGCTATCAGAGTTTGTAATATAGGAGTTAGTCTCTACAACTGCTCTAAACATCCTTCACATCAATGCCCTGTAATTGTTGTAATCAGCAATCTAAATGTGCACTCTTGCACATTATTGTCTGTAACTTGTAAATGACTTGAATAAAATATATCTTTAAGTTGCCAAAAAAATATAGTAGAGATAGAGATATGCTGAACGGGTGCGGGCCGGAAGACAAGTCGGGTACGGAACGGAAAGCCAGCTCGGATGCGGCAACTTGGGCCTTGCGTGGCCAATGGGCCCAGTTCGGTTTTTTTATCCACTAAAAAAGACCACGGGGTTTTGAAACGGTCGGGTCGCCCTATACCTCGCTTTAAGCAAGTTGGTGCGGCCGATCGCCTGCAGCGGTCTCCCGGGTGGGCCGACCCATTATGGGCTTCTTTTTTTACATTTTTCTCCTTTTCTGTTTCTTTTTTATTTTATGTTTTTATTTTTTTCCTTTCTTATTTTATTTTTTGCTGTAATTTTCTCATTCATATTTTTCTTTATTTCATTATTTTCTTAAAATACAAAAAAATCTAAATTTGAAATATTTTCAAACAGGAATATATTTGAAAAAATAAAGAAAAATTTCTCAGCAATTTCAAAGTAATATTGAATAAAAAAAATAAGTGAACCAAAAAATTCGGGTGAACAAAAAATAACAGTGAACAAAAAATTCGGGTGAACCGAAAATAGTATTGAATCATACCGGTAAACCAAAAATAATACTAAACAAAAAATGTCTGCGAACCAAAAATAATAGTGAACCAAAAAAGTAAGTGAACCAAAAATAGTAATGAACTGAAAATGAACCAAAACCCAAAAATAATAGCGGACCAAAAATTCGGATGAGCCAAAAATACGTACAAACCGAGCCAAAAATAATAGTAAACCGAAAAATACCGGTGAACCGAAAATAATAGAAAATAAAAAATACCTACGAACCGAAAATAATAGTCAACCGAAAAGAAACTAAAATGCGGGTGAGCCGAAAATAATAGTAAACCGAAAAATACCGGTCAACTGAAAATAATAGTGAACCAAAATGCGATTAACCAAAAAAAGCTGGTGAACCAAAAAGCGGTTGAACCAAAAATTTCGGTGAACCGAAAATACCAGTGAACAAAAAATAATAGTGAACTAAATATAATAGTGAACCGAAAAGGAACCAAAATTCGGATGAACCGAAAATAATTGTGAACCAAAAATTTGAGTGAACTGAATATAATAGTGAATCAAAATTCGGGTGCACCGAAAATAATTGTGAACCAAAAATACTGGCGAATCGAAATAATAATAAACCAAAAGAAACTAAAGTTTGGGTGAACCGAAAATACGAATGAACCAAAAATAATAGTGAACAAAAAATAATGGTGAACAAAAAAATTCGATGAACCGAAAATAATAGTGAATCGAAAATGCCGATGAACCAAAATAAATAGTGAACCAACAATGCCAATGAATCAAAAATAGTCGTAAACCAAAAATAATAGTGAACTGAAAATGCTGATGAATGGAAAATAATAGTAACCAAAATTACCGATGAACCGAAAATAATAGTGAACTGAAAATGTTTGAAAATAATAGTGAACCGAAAATGCCGATCAGCCGAAAATAATAGTGAACCGAAAATGCCGATGAACCAAAAATAATAGTAAACCAAAATACTGATGAACCGAAAATATTAGTGAACCAAAAACGTCGATGAACCGAAAATAATAGTGAACCGAAAATGCCTATGAACTAAAAATAATAGTGAACCAAAACTACTGATGAACAAAAAATAATAGTGAATCGAAAATAATAGTGATCCGAAAAGAAAGTAAAATTTGGTTGAACTGCTGCTTGGTAAGAACTTGTAAGAGCTTTGCTTTTGGTTTGACGGATTACGCATTCTTTCCTACCATCTAGTAGTTCGTAGGAACATATTCTTGTGATTTGTTTCCTGTCTTCTACTAACCATGTCAGGCTCGGGTGACGAATGGGAGAACCTGACGAACAAAGAGTTACACACTAAGTTCGCCAAGCTTGTGATGGATAACACGCAAGACATCGACAAATGACTTGGCGAGTGATAACCCACAAGTGTAGGGGATCGCAACAGTCTTCACGGGTAGTATAACCCAATTTATTGATTCGACTCAAGGGGAGCCAAAGATTACTTAGAGGTCTTTGCAGCTGAGTTGTCAATTCAGCCACACCTGGAGAAGCACAAGTAACATGAGAGAGGTGAAAGCAACAGTGATTTGAGAACAATAGTAACAGAAACACGAAAGCAATGATGGAGAAATATGGACCGGGGTTCATAGTTTCACTAGTGGCGGCTTGTAACAGCCCCAATTTGGTACCCTAAAATACGGGCCAAATTTTCGCTTTTTGTGTTGCATTGCATCATGGCATACATATTAAAATTTGCTATATTGGAATTAAAGCAACACCTAAAAATGAAAACAAAGGAAGCAAAACCCTTCCTCACAATTTCCAAACTAAATGCATTTGCCAAAATGGCCAAACCAAATGCAAAGCTCAAGTTGGCCAAATACTTTATTCTTGAACTTCCAAATTGTTTAGGAAGTTCTCAATTTGCTTCTTATCCCCAATTCTCAATTTCCAAGTTTTGTCAAATGAGAAATGAATATGAGGACTTAAATTGGCTTAATTCAATTTCTAATTGTGGAACCAAGTTGAACTCTCCAAAAATTTAAAATAAAAATATGGGGTGATTCATTATTATAATATGAGCCTCCCTAAATATTTTCACACTTTATTGAAATGGCTAATCGCTCCAAATAACTCTACTGTGGAAATTATCAAAAATGCCTATTTAAACTCCAAGAACATTGTGGTGCAAAACATTTGTAATTGCCTCGCCAATTTTTGTGGAGCACCTCAGGGTTAATTGGAGCCTATATGAATTTTTGCTTAATTTCTGAAAATGTTTAAATGGCTCTTTTAAATAGCTGAACCTGCTGTTTTACAAAATCAGAACAGGAAAATTGGAAAAGAACAAAAACCTGCTGGTGGGACCCTTCTGTCAGCCCTCCCTCTCTCCTCTCTCACTGTGGACGATGGCGTCCTGGCGCCATGCCGCCGTGCTGGCGATGCCCATGCCGCGTGAAGCCGTGGCCCTGGAGGACAAGGAGGTCCAGACCGACGCTCACCTGCCCGCACTCCTTTCCTCTCTCGTTTCCTTCCCCTTCCTCCGGATCGAGCTCTCTCTCGCTCTCTCCCGCGGCCGTCCCCATTGCCGCCACGGTGTCGAGCACGTTGCCGTCGTCCTGGCCCTCCCCGCACGGATCGAAGAACACCGGAAGCATCGCCGCGCTCTCCTCTTTCTCCCCGCCCAAGGAATCGGGCCGGGAAGCCCCGGTGCCGACGCCCGCGTCCCCGACACCGCCGCACCCTGCCAAGCTCACCGGGGCCGATTCCGGCGTCCCCGTCACTTCCCCGCCGCCGACGAGCGCCCACGGACACCAGGGTGAGCTCCTCGCCCAGTTTAGCCCCTTACCGCGTCCCCTTCCCTTCTCCCTCTCTTCCTCGCCGTTGTCCGCGTCGGTCACCGTCGTCTCGGTCGCCGCCGGTTCCCCACCGTCACCTCGCCCGGCCGTGCTCCCGGCCTGGGCCGGCCTTGTGGCCGGCTGGCTCGGAGGCCTGCCCGGCCTGGCCCCGGCCTGGGCCGACCAGCAGGCCGGCGCCCTCTGGTCCGTGACCGGCCTGCACCCCGGTCTGGGCCGGCTCTGAGGCCGGCCCCCTCTGGCACTGCATCGGCCTGATTTCCGGTCTGGGCCGGTTTGGAGGCCGGCCCGAACAGTAATTTCTGCAAATTGGAAAATTAAATTGGAGTTTAAAATATTTCATAGCTATTCGAATAATGCTTCAAATTCGACAACTAAAGTTTCCAAATGTTCAGAAAAACAAACTCTACCAATTGGAGTCGTTGTAATCTTCTTTTGGAATTATTTTCTTTTGGGTATTTAAGAATTCCTAAAATGGATTAAATAATCCCAAATTAGGAAAATTCATAACTTATTTTATAATTGTCCAAAAATTATGAATAAAATATCAAAGTGATCAACTTGTCAAATGCTATCAAACCATGCACTTCTCACATCATGATCACAAATTCTTATTTGATGTTATTCATAATTTGATTAAATGAATTAAATTCAATTATTTATTTAATTTGCTATTTATTCATCGGTGCTCCGAAAATTACAAATAAATTACCGAAATGATCAGAATGATAAACCCTAACCATTTCATGTCATGTTCATGCATTTTGAGCCACTTTTATAATAATTTGATAATTAATGAAGAATGTGGTCACTAAGATAAATATGGAGTGGTGTCCAAATAATTGCACTAACCATTTGGAACTCCATTTAATTTGTTAAATAAATTAAATGATATTATCTTTGCATCAATTGGACATGTCATCATGTGTTTGCGCATTGCACCTTGTGATCGTGTGATTTATGTGTTCTTTGTATTTCTCTTTTGGGTATCGATAGATTCCGGAGTCGAGGGTCTCTCTAACTACCCCGACGAGCAGTACTTCACGCCCGGGCAGCAAGGCAAGAGATAACCTAACCTTCTTGGCATCTAGCATCCTATGATTTATCAAATTATTTTATCCACCATAATATTGCATGCGGTTCAATGTCTCTTTTGGTAATTATTAGAGTATCCTATGAATGCATGTTCTTCCCCGAGCCAATCACATGTATCCCTACCTATGAAACCTAGGGTTGAAGTGTTGGCCGAGATAAAGATAGAATTATTGTTATATTCATAAGCTTAGCTATGCTTAGCCATGCTTAGAAATGTTTAGTGGAAATACTAGTTTGTCCGTTGTTGAATTCCATAATTATTGATGTTGATGGAATGACTCGGGCATGGTGGATAATTGTGATGCTTAATTAAAATGCTAAGACGGCTTGGGTGAGTTGCCATCGGGGATGGTGTTTTGCCTCACTCTGGCCCCTAGGTGCGAGTTCTTGTCTCTAGAACCAAGATCGAGCGTGCTTCCGGAGGTGGGGGCATATGGAACCCCCTTTGACCGAATAAGTTGTGAGGGGCTTGTCAAGGGTCCTCTAGTTTGCTATTTCCATTTGCGCGTGAGTTGTGTGGGTGGAAAAGAAACGAGGATGGTGGTGTTAGGATGTGGCCGCGGGGCAGGGCGCTGGGAGCGCTGAACCTGTCCCTCCGCACACTGATGGTCCTTGAGTAAGCCTCATGCAATGTAAAGGTCTAACCGCGCCCGCTCGCCGGTCTTCCCCGGAAGAGGGCCAACTAGGTGAGCCGGACGGTACCAATGGATAAGGAGCTGGGGTTCCTTCGGAAACCTGGCGACTTCAAATAGTACACCCCTGCAGGGTTAATCTTTTCGAAAAGCCGTGTCCGCGGTTATGGACGACTTGGGAACGGATATACGAGACCATAGAGAATATTAACCTAATTGATATGGCAGCTAAAGGTTGCATAATTACATTGTGATAAAGGTTCATTTCCTCGAGGGTGAGTCGAGGGAGTGCCTTTGTGTGAGATGAGTGGTGATGGTTGCAAGTAGGTTCGCCGAGAACCGAAGATGAAATTGTTACTCTCTTACCCCCTTTATAAAAATATTCTGAGTAGACGAATGCCATGTGTCATTTTTTTATATTTAGGTTTATTAAAATTAGCTTTATGCAAAAGAAATACATAAACAGCTTTAGAGCCTCCGTCAGTCATTGGGCCTATATCGCCCTACTAAACTTGCGAGTACATCGTACTCAGTCTCTCTTTGCTGCCTCTATGATTTTTGTATTTCAGAGGAGGACGACACCGAGCAGCTAGGTGGGTTCTTCGTTGACGTCGACTACTAGTCTGGGGTTCCCAGGTGGCAGCTTGGGACCGTGGAACAAGCTGGCTGGGAAATGTTTATTGTAGGCCTCTTAGGCCATATATTTGCTTCTTGTTGTTAGACAACACTACCCGCTTCCGCTTGATGACTTGTTGGATCTGTGATCCTTTTGTTGTGTAATATTTGTATTCTTCTCTTTATATGAGTTGCTATATGTTTTGTGTCGTAGAGTCATGCTTTGTGCCAGTTCTGTTCCACAAGTCTCGATCTTTGTCTTATACTTTGATGGTTGTGTCGGATTCATAGCCTCTCTGTATAATTCCGGGGTCGGGGCGCTACACGGCTCTCCTAAGCAAATAATCATGCATTGGGTGAAGAAATTACAGTTGGGCAATTGACAGAATTGCACTAATTAATTAATTACGACAAATCATTCAGTTTATAAATCATACGTAGGCATGTATTCCATATATAGTTGTAACTACTCGCAATGAGAATTCGCACAACATCTTTTGTCCTGCCATCCGGTTTCAGCCGGGCCAATTAAGGAACAAATGGCAATTAAGGTGTTCTGTCGTGGTGGTGTCACGGCAGATGCCATAGGATGGCTTGATGTGTGGGGCCGATGGACGCTGGTGGCACCCGGGGAGGGCTTGTACGCACGAACACGCACACAAAGAACTCAACACACACGATTTTACCCAGGTTCGGGGCTCTCGTGAGGAGATAACACCCCTACTCCTGCCTATCCGATCTGTATATATGGATTACCACGGTATTACAAGCTGCTCCTTGAGCTATACGCGACGAACAACAGGCTCCAAGCTCCTACCGAGTCTCGGCGCTGCCCTCTGGCTCTCTTTCTGGCTACAAAGGAAATGAGTAAGTGTCTAGGCGTTATCCTCGAACCGTCCCGTAAGAGGAGCCCCTGGTGCTCCTTATAAAGGGAAGCCCAGGGCACAAGTTAGGGCTGACATTAGTGCTGGCGTAGCCCGGACTGTAGCCACGCCCGGTCCTCTGACCGCCTCCGTCACCGCGCCGTGGCACGTCCCATCTGTCTCCTCCAACGCACTTCTCCCTGGTACCGCTTCGGTCAGCGGCATGGAGGTCAATCACTTTGGTCAAGTGGCCTCGTCCCATCGTGCAAGTGGCTCTGCGTCCTGACCCGTGATTGTAGGGACAAGACCTGCGCCTTGACCATGGCCCGAGTAAGCATCCTCACCCGGCATAGGCATGCCGAATTCCCTGTAACTCGGTTTCGCCTTCCCTGCACACCAGAAGAACAGAGAACGATCCGACATATAACTCGCATGATCCGACATATCAATATGTCGGTTAGTCTTGACCGGTCAGCTCCGAGTCAGCCGGTACAGTTATGTCGGTTTCAGTGACCCGGTCAACTCCGAGTCAACCCTTATATCGACGCCTTGCCCATATCCGGGGGTTGCCCCCCGACATGTTCCTTTTAATAGAACACCGGAGCAAAGCATTAACACACAATGAACACATGTAATCCTCAAGTTACTAACCATTCCCATCGATGTCCCCGTTTCTGTCACTCGAGGTTGTAACGCCCCGACCCCAGAACTATACAATGAAGCTTTGTGCAACCGGTCATGCTACACAATCGAAGGTTACTGGGGTTACCAATCCCAGGCCAAAACCTTTGACAGGCGTGCTCGGAATGAATCATCGGCAACGCAACACCTTGATCATGCCATAAGCTCACACATAGCTATCATGTATAGTAGAGAGATCAAGACTGCGGAACAACTGGCACATCACCGACTCTACGACACAAAGAGATCATATAGCAACTCATATATGAGAAAGATATAAATATTACACACAAAAGGTCACAGACCCAACAATTCACCATGCGGAAGCGAAATGGTGTTGTCTAGTACAACAAGATCCAAATATGGCCTAAGAGGCCTACACATAAACATAAACCCATGCCAGCTTGTTCCGACGTCCCAAGCTGCCACCTGGGAACCCCGAACTACTCGTCGATGTCCAAGAAGAAACCACCTGTGTGCTCGGTGTCGTCCTCCTCTGAAACAAGTTATAAAAGCAGCAAAGAGAGACTGAGTACGACGTACTCGCAAGTTTAGTAGGGCGATATAGGCCCAATGATGACGGAGGCTCTAAAGCTGTATAGTAGTTATTTTGCATAAAGCCAGTTTTCATAAACCAAGATATAAATGACCCATGGCATCGACTACTCAGAGTATTTTTCATAAAGGGGATAAGAGAGTAACTTTCATCTTTGGTTCTCATCGAACCCCTTTGTAACCATTTCTCAACTCTCATCTCCACCAAGGCACTCCCTCGAATCACCCTCGAGGAAATGAACCTTTTATCACACGTTGAGTTGCAACCTTTAGCTGCCAAATTTTAATTAAGTTAAAGTTATTTATGATCCCGTAAATCCATTCCCAAGGCGTCCATAACCGTGGACACGGCTTTTCGAAAAGATTAAACCCTGCAGGGGTGTACTAATTTACCCATTGGTACCGTCCGGCTCACCTGATTGGCCCTCTTCCGGGGAAGACCGGCGAGTGGGCGCGGTTAAACCTTTACCTCGCATGAGACTATCCAAGAGTCATCTGTGGCGACAGGACAAGTTTACCCAGCCTATTTCAGCCCCTGCCCCCATCGCCACGTCCTAAACACCTCCATCCTCATCATCTCTTTTCCCACCCACACACTCACGCGCAAATGGAAATAGCAAACTAGAGTACCCTTGGATACGCCCGCACAAGTTATTCAGTTAGTAAGGAGCCCATACCCCCACCAATGGCAACACGCTCAAACCTTGAGTCCGAAGACAGGAACTCGCACCTAGGGGCAAGAATGAGACAAAACACCATCCCCGATGGCAACTCATCCAAGCCTTCTTAGCAATTTAATTAATCCCCACAAGTAACCACCATGCCCGAAACATTCCATCAACATCATCATCATGGAATATAATCAACGGACATAAATAACATTCGACTAAGCATGGCTAAGCATAGCTAAGCATATGAATACAACAATTACATAATTTATCTCCGGCCAACACAAATACCTAGGGTTCATAGGAGGGGATACATGTATTGGTTCGGGGAAAAACATGCATTCATAGGATAATCTAGCATTGACCAAAATTGTCATTGGAATCGCATGCAATATTATGGTGGATAAATAAGTTTATAAAGCAATAGGATGCTAGATGCCAATAAGGTTAGGTTATATCTTGCCTTGCTGCCGGGGCGTGTAGTACTGCTTGTCGGAATAGGCGAGGGAACCCTCGACTCCGGAATCTATCGATACCCAAAATAATACAAAAGAACAAATAAATCACACGAAGACAAGGTGCAATGCACAATCATGATGACATGTCAAATTTATGCAAAGATATCATCATTTAATTTATCTAACAAATTAAATGGAGTTCCAAATAATTAGTGCAATTCTTTGGAAACAACCCCATATTTATCTTAGTGACCACATTATTTATAATTTATTACATTACAAAAGAAGTGGCTTAAATATGCATGAACATGACATGATTAAGTAGGTTTTGTTCTTCCGATCATTTTGGTACCTCATTTGTGAATTTCCAATTATCGATGATTAAATAGTGAATTAAATGATTATTTGAATTTAATTCGTTTAATCATTTAAAGAATAACATCAAATAAATATTTGTGATCATGATGTGATGTTAGCATGGTTAGGTAGCATTTGAAAATGCTGAACAAAATGATATAACATTTGTAAGATTTGAAGTTACATTTATTAAGTTGTGAAAAACACAACTAGTATTTAAAACTAGCCGGTACTTCCGGTGGAACTACCGGTAGTTCCGGTAACGCCGGTACTTCCGGGTCTACTTCTGTTTTACGAACATAAACATCCAGTACCAGAAAGAGTTAGCTGGTACTTCCGCTGAAGTGCCCGGTAGTACCGGTACTTCCGGTGCTACTTCCGGTTATAATTCGAAACTAACAGAGCTGAACCGGTACTAGGGGTAGTACTTCCGGACCTACTTCCGGTTTAGCGGTACTTCCGGTACTACTGCCGGTGCTACTTCCGGTTATAACTTGAAACTAACAGAACCGAAAAATATTAACCGGTACTAACGGCGGTACTACCGGTGGTACTTCCGATCAACAGAAATGAGCACGACCGCGGCGAGCGCGCGCGGTGACCACGCGCATGTCGAGCACGCGCGCGTCGATGCAGTGCGAGAGGAGGGAAGATAGGAGGCCTAGGTGGGTAGTGTGCTCACCCTGGTTGCGTCGAGGCTCGCGGTGGTGACGGAGGTGGCCGAAAACGGCGGCAAACGGGCACGGCGGCCGGCGACCGGAGCGGAGGGGAACGAGGAATTGGCGGCGATATTGAGCTCCCCGCGTCGATTCCTTGCACGGGGAGGAAGAGGACGATGAGGCGGAGGGAATGGTCGGCGTCGATCTGCACGGCGGCTCCTTAGCGGCGGCGTTGCGGCGGCGGCTCCGGCGGGGGCGGCGTCGGCCGTGAGTTAGCTAGGGTTAGGATCGATCCGGGAAAAATGGGGAGGAAAAGAGTGGGGGGAGAGAGAGGGATCAGGTGAGGTTCTCAGGGGGCCACTTAACCCTAGGGAGCAAGTAAGCAGTGCGGCGGGGGAGCTGGCGCCATGGCGACAGTGATCGCCACAGGGACGACGGCGCATCGGTACTACCGGTCATTGGACCGGTAGTTCCGGTCAGGTGTTTCAAAAACAGAAACTGCTAATTTTATTTGGGCATCTAAACAAGTCCAAAAATTACAGAAAATTCAAGGGATGCTCACAACAAGATAAGGAAGCTCCCCATGCATTTCTTTTGAAATTTTTGATAGGTTAACATGGTTTCAAAAATGGGGTTTGAGTTAAACCACATTTGGGGTTTTGAAAGTTGGAAGCAATTTTTGGAGGCCATCCCATTTGGTTTCTTATGCATTGTTTGAACTTGGGGAACCTTTTGGACAATGTGCTCACTTGCCAAGACATGGTTTGTACCCTTGCTTGCAAATTGATGGTTTGGTGGTTTGGGAAGGTTTGGCTTCCCTTTTAAAAAAATGATTCCAATTGTTGTTGTCAACTTAATTTAGCAATATAAAGGGATGCCATGATGCAAACATGAATGCAAAAAGTGGAAAATTTCTTCGTATTTTTCAGTATCAAGCTGGGGCTGTTACAGAGGTCTCCGGTTCCGGACTAATAACAGGTGCATACAACTTGTAGATATGATCTAAGCATCAATTATATTAATGCAAACATAACGTGCCCAAATCTAAGATCATGCCACTCGTGCACTAGTGACAAGCATTAAGCATAACAACATTGCAGCAACAACAACTCATAAACATAAATAATCTGATCATAACGTGCCAATCCATCGGATCCTAATAAACACAATGCATATTACATCAGATTGATCTCGATCATGTAGGGCAGCACACGAGAACATGGTATTGAACAACAAGGGGGAGAGAGTACCATCTAGCTACTGCTACAAACCCGTAGTCCGCAGGGGAACTACTCACAACTCATCCCGGAGGCACCGGTGGCAGTGAAGATGGCTCCGGGGGCCAATCCCCGTCCCGACAGGGTGTCGGAACAGGCAATCTGACCCCCGAAACTTGTCGGCGATGGCGGCGGAGCTCTGTATCGTATATGGGAAAATCCTTCGGGGGTTAGGGTTTTTGCGTCGGGGATGATTTTATAGGCGTTGGAGGCACCCGAGGGGCGGGGGCGGCCCTCGGCCGCAGCCCCCTCTCACTTGTGGGTAGGACCCGCCCCAGGGCTGTGGGTCCCTCCCGGGGTCGCCCTTCTGGCTCCGGTCCTTATTTCTTCAATAAAAAATCGTTGTAAATTTTTGTCCAATTCCGAGAATATTTCCAGAAGTAACTTTCTGCAATAAAAACATGACAAAAACAGGGAACTGGCACTGGGCATCTTGTCAATAGGTTAGTCCAATAAAATGCCTTGAAATGATATAATAATGTAGCATAAACATGTAATAATGATAGGAATCAAGCATGGCATGATAAAAAATTATAGATACGTTTGACACGTATCAGCATCCCCAAGCTTAATTCATGCTCGTCCTCGAGTAGGTAAATGATAATCAAAATAATTTTTGAGCTTGACATGCCACCAACATAATCTTGATCAAGATAGTAATGCAAATCACATGATGTGAATAAGGTGGTCCAAAACAATTGTCTATAGTTGACATTAAGCAAACAATGATTAACAAACGCTAGCTAACAAATGCTAGAAACTTTTCATGAATAAGTGCATTGGAGACATGGAACCATACATAAGGTTTAGAAAGAAGAATTGCAAATTATGTCTCCAATTTAAAGTATCAATCATTCTTCAAAGCATATAATTAGTCATTCATGGAAATAGCCAAGCTCAAGTCAAGTATCCTAATCCATCTACTTCACAAATCAACTGTTTCGAAGTCTACTCAACTAGTGCAAGTAAGAAGTGTCTTTGTCACCATGATGTTATGGCAAAGAGAACAATAATGGATGTTTGGAAGGTCAAAAAGAAAGGCTCAAACCGCGGAGAAGGTAACCACAAGACAGAAGGAAGTCCCGTAGTTGACACTGTATGAGGAGTAGTGATTGCCATGCAACGGATGCACATAGAGCTATAAGTGTATGAAAGCTCTCCAATGGAACTAGTGGGGGTGCATCCAACTTGCTTGCTCATGAAGACCTAAAGCTCACTTAAGGAGGCTCATCCTTGGAATATACAAGCCAAGTTCTATAACGTTAATTCCCCACATAGTTATACTACTAAAACAACATGAGAACTCTCTATAATGAAGTGTAAGTGCTACTAGCACAAGTGTGGTAAAAAGGATAGTAGTGTTGCTCCCTCTCTCTTTTATCTATTTTTTTGGATTTTGGGTGGCCTCCTTGGATCTTTTGAATGCTCCCTCATTTGGCCTCCTTTGGGCTCTTTTATTTTTCTCTTTTTTTATTTATTTTATACCTCACTGTAGGAGCAACACTCTATAATACAAATGGATCATCACACTTTTTGGTACTCATAACTCATAAGACTAATACATGATGTGTAAAAGAAGATATGCATGATCGAGCATAGTGTGGAAAAAATGTAAAACATGTGGCAAGCCACGCGGAACACTAACTCAATGATCAAGCAAACTATATGGTAATGAAGAACGACATCAAGTCATGTAATGTAATGATGGATGTTGCATGGCAATGTATCTCGGAACGGCTATGGAAATGCCGTGATAGGTAGGTATGGTGGCCGTTTTGAGGGAGATAGTTGGCTTATGTGTAGGAGAACAGGATGAAGTTCTCCCACGGAGTTGGATGTACTCGCGAAGTATGCACCAATCTCAATGTGAGAGAGGGCATTGCGCAGCACCAAAGAGGCTAGCAAAATATGGAAGTGGAAGTGCCAAAAACCAAAACTCACAATGCATTTCGTATATTGCAAACAACTAGCAGTTTCAATGTTCCACAAATGGTTTGAGACACCCCGAGAGGGATCGTGGCGGTGACACAAGTGCCCCGTTGGCTTCCCCGGCCGTTGCAGTAACTACCCACCAGGAACTTCTTTTCAACTTAGCAGAATTCATGACACATTAGCATTGTTGACTTAGGTTGTTTAGTTCAGAAAAGTACGGCTCCACGCTTTACTAACACATCTCCACTAATCATATCAAACACCATTAACCAACACATTTTAACCATTAGTTATTTTAATGTCTCAAAACAATTGAAAAGTATCAAATTATCCACGTAGTGATCTACAAGACTATGCAGGTTTTTTTTCGACTTCATACCACTACCACATGCATAGCATTTTACCGATCTAACACATTAACCAAGCAACCAAAACAACTCTCTAACAAATATAAGTGAATATCAAGAGAGTTTAATATTAACTACTAGCATCTCTAAATAAGATAAAAGCTAAAAGCGAGAGCTTGCTAGCAAACAAACAGTAGTTAAGAATACTCAACAAGATATAAGCGAATGGAGCGTGTCTCTCTCCCACACAAATAAAGCTAGGATCCAACAAGGATATGACCAGCAAACTAACAAACAAAGCTGAAAGTAAAAAGACGCTCCAAACATAGCACATAATATGTAAAGTGATAAAAACGTAGTTTCAACGAAACAACCTGATGGTTGTTGGTGAAGAGTGGGGATGCCTTGGGCATCCCCAAGCTTAGACGCTTGAATCTTCTTAATTATTCCAGGGGGATTCCATGGGGGCATCCCCAAGCTTGAGCTTTTCTCCATTCTCACATCACCATGTCGTTCAAAACTTAAAAACTCCCTTCACACAAAACTTCTCATAAACTGATTAGAGGGTTAGTGCTCATAAATTAAAATGCACATGTGTTCAACTCAAGACAAATTACAAACAACTTTATTAGGAATTAGCTACTGTTTACTAAGCATCAATGTGACACTCCATCTCTAGAGTATCGTATTTGACGATAGTAAAAGAGACGAATACAAAATAAAAGCAAAATCTGTCAAAAACTGAACAGTCTGTAAAGATCGATTTTTTCGAGTCACTTCTGTACCTCAAATCAGAAAAGTCAAAACTAACGAAAGATAGATAAAAGTATCAGGTTTTCTGTCTAAAAGTTTCAGAAAAATATAAAATTCATAGGATTTTTAGATTTTCGAACAGTGAAGGAAAAAGTTCTGTTTCGGGACAGCAAAACAACACCTCGCACTTTCAATGTATCAGAGGCTAAACTTGGCACAAAAAAAACAAAACAAAAAGATACAATGAAGTTTCTACAGAAGCAACAACTCCATGAATCAAGAAAATAAAAAACAAGACTGAAAGAAAAGATGGGTTGCCTCCCAACAAGCGCTTTTCTTTATAGCCTTTTAGCTGGGCCCAGTATTTTCAATGATGCTCACATAAGAATAAGTATTGAAACGCAAGGGAGAGCATCGTGAGGGAATTATCAAACACATTTAAGTCTAACTCTCTTCCTATGCATAGGCATTTTATAAGAAAATAAATCAATGAAGCACAAAGCGTTAAGCATAGGAAGGTAAAGCAAGTGTAACTTCAAAACTTTTAGCATAAAGAGAGGTGTTTTAGCGACATGAGAACTCCGACAACCATATTTTCCTCTCTCATAATAATTTTCAGTAGCATCATGAACAAACTCAACAATATAATTATTACTTAAAACAGGCTTTTCATTATCTACAAGCACATAGTTTCGGTTCATCTAAAAAATAGTGGGATTAAACCCACTTTCAATAACATTATAATTTTTATCATCAAGTAATATAGGACCATCATCAAGAGCTTTATCATATATACTTTCTAAGCACAACTCTTCATTATAATGCATCTCAATGGTTGGAGTAAATAAAGGATTATCATAAGATTTATCAATATAGCACGGATTATCATATATAACAAGATCATTTTTATCAAAAAAGGGATGTTTCAAATGAATCAATGGGATCATAACACTCATTCTCCTTTTGTAAGGAAGGAGGACAATCAAATAATGTATGAGTTAGAGAGTTACTCTCATTAGAAGGTAGAGATGGGTAGCTACTCCATTCTTCCTCCTCTTGTTCGTCACTCTCCTCCTCGTTTTCATCCAATGAGCTTCCAGTTTCAACAATTTCTTCTTCCATAGGCTCCTGCACGGCATTAGTCTCTTCTTCTGGGGGAGATAAACACTTAAGATATTCAGTAATGTAGAAATTTTCATCTTTATAATTATCCATGCAATATTTAAGTATAGCAAAACTTTCAGATTTATAAGGAGCATCATCATCATTTTCAAGCAAAGAAGTAATTTCATAAGCACCCTTCCACGCAATAAATTCTTCAATAAGTTCCACATCATAAAAATCATAGTTTCCCTTAGCATAAGATGCTAAGGTTTCATTATCATTACCAGCACATTGAAAAGGAAGGTGTTTAAAATTCATGCTACAACTAGACTCATCACAGCAATAAGATATATCATAATTTAAGCACAAGTCTCTAGCATAATTGTTCAGAGTATTAATTATTCTCCATAAGTGTATCCCTTTTTGGGACAAGCGGTATTCCTTATAATATTCTTGTTGATCCTCCGTGAATCCGCCTTGCCAATAAGATCTAGTTTCAAAGAAGTTAACCATTGATAACAATAACAATAAAGAGAGTAGAGAGAAAGTGAGTACTTCCCAAGTGAACCAATAAGTAGAGCTATGGCTCCCCGGCAACGGCGCTAGAAAATAGTCTTGATAACCCACAAGTGTAGGGGATCGCAACAGTCTTCACGGGTAGTATAACCCAATTTATTGATTCGACTCAAGGGGAGCCAAAGATTACTTAGAGGTCTTTGCAGCTGAGTTGTCAATTCAGCCACACCTGGAGAAGCACAAGTAACACGAGAGAGGTGAAAGCAACAGTGATTTGAGAACAATAGTAACAGAAACATGAAAGCAATGATGGAGAAATATGGACAGGGGTTCATAGTTTCACTAGTGGCAGCTCTCCTAAGCAAATAATCATGCATTGGGTGAACAAATTACAGTTAGGCAATTGACAGAATTGCACTAATTAATTAATTATGACAAATCATTCAGTTTATCAATCATACGTAGGCATGTATTCCATAAATAGTTGTAACTACTCGCAATGAGAATTCGCACATCTTTTGTCCTGACATCCGGTTTCAGCCGGGCCAATTAAGGAGCAAATGGCAATTAAGGTGTTCCTTTTAATAGAACAACGGAGCAAAGCATTAACACACAATGAACACATGTAATCCTAAAGTTACTAACCATTCCCATTGATGTCCCCGTTTCGGTCACTCGAGGTCTCCGGTTCCGGACTAATAACATGTGCATACAACTTGTAGATACGATCTAAGCATCAATTATATTCATGCAAACATAACGCGCCCAAATCTAAGATCATGCCACTCGTGCACTAGTGACAAGCATTAAGCATAACAACATTGCAGCAACAACAATTCATAAACATAAATAATCTGATCATAACGTGTCAATCCATCGGATCCCAACAAACACAACGCATATTACATCGGATTGATCTCGATCATGTAGGGCAGCTCACGAGAACATGGTATTGAACAACAAGGGGGAGAGAGTACCATCTAGCTACTGTGGGGGAACTACTCACAACTCATCCCGGAGGCAGCGGTGGCGGTGAAGATGGCTCCGGGGGCCAATCCCCGTCCCGACAGGGTGCCGGAACAGGCAATCTGACCCCGAAACTTGTCGGAATGGCGGCGGAGCTCTGTATCGTATTTGGGAAAATCCTTCGGGGGTTAGGGTTTTTGCATCGGGGATGATTGTATAGACGTCGGAGGCACCTGAGGGGGTGCCCGAGGGGTAGGGGCGGCCCCCGGCCGCGGCCCCCCTCTCACCCGCAGGTGGGACCCGCCCCAGGGCTGTGGGTCCCTCCCGGGGTCGCCCTTCTGGCTCCGGTCCTTATTTCTTCAATAAAAAATCGTCGTAAATTTTCGTCCAATTCCGAGAATATTTCCAGAAGTAACTTTCTGCAATAAAAACAGCACAAAAACAGGGAACTGGCACTGGGCATTTTGTCAATAGGTTAGTCCAATAAAATGCCTTGAAATGATATAATAATGTAGCATAAACATGTAATAATGATAGGAATCAAGCATGGCATGATAAAAAATTATAGATACGTTTGACACGTATCAGCGAGGCACTTGAAAACATAACCGGCCTCGAGCAATCCTTTCATACCAAGCTCGATGCCAAATTCAACGAGGTGCTCGCTCGTCTTCCACCACTGCCGGCTGCTGCCCCTCGTCGTCCCGGGTATGTTGGGCATGTTCAACGTGTACCCCGTGAGCAAGGCCAAAATTCTAGAGTAGATGCAGCTGTCGATGAGCCCTTTGATTACTACGAGGGAGAGGGCGAGGACGAGTATGAAGGAGTAGAAGTGTAGTAACAAGCCCCTGGTCGGCCGCGCGCCCACATTCGTAATGGTAATGCTGCACCACGCCCCCAGGTATTGCATGATGATGACCATGTTGCTAAACTAAAGTTAACAATTTCACCTTTTGAGGGTAGATATGATCCTGATGCTTATCTCACATGGGAATTAGAAACTGAACAATGTTTTGCATGCTTACATTACCCTGAAGATAGACGTGTTAAAACTGCTGTTTGTGAGTTTACTGGGTTTGCTTCTATTTGGTGGTCTGAATATTGTAGAGTCAATCCGAATGTCATCCCCACCACTTGGACCTTCTTAAAAACTGCTATGCATACTCGTTGGGTACCTCCATATTATCAACGTGATTTGCTTAAAAAACTGCAGCAACAAAAACAAGGCAAAAATCCAGTAGAGGAATACTATCAACAATTGCAAACTAGGTTACTTAGATGTGGTGTTGTGGAAGATACTGAACCTATGCTTGCACGTTTTATTGGTGGGTTAAATAAAGAAATTCAAACCATTTTGGAGTATAAGGAGTATCATACCATCACTCGTTTGTTCCATCTTGCTTGTATTGTTGAACGTGAAGTGCAGGATCGGCAAGCTTCGCGGGCTAATTTTTCTGCAGGATGGACCACATCTTGGACTGGACGTGCACGTCCTACGCGCACCATGATTCCTCCCTCTACTTCCACTGCCACGCCAAACAAAGAAACGACAAGCAAAGCACCACCATCATCGTTTAAGGCTGCTCCTGCTGGTTCCACACCGAGCTCTTCTTCCATGGCTTCCACAGGAAACACTAGTAAAATTCAATGTCGCCGTTGTGATGGTTGGGGTCATTACGCACGTGAATTCACAAACAAGTTTGTGATGATTACTCGTGAAGATGGAGGATATGATTCTGCTAGTGACTATGATGAGGCGACTTTGGCCTTATTGCGCATGAGGAACAAGCCGCCAATGAGTGTGAAGAAGATGTGCAATGTATGGCGGCTGATGATGCGGATAGGTATGCTTCATTAATTGTTCAACGAGTTTTGAGTGTGAAGGTAATAAAGGCCGAACAAGACCAACGCCATAATCTTTTCCACACAAAGGGAGTTGTGAAAGAACGGTCTATACGCATCATTATTGATGGAGGGAGCTGCAACAATTTGGCGAGTGTCGAGATGGTGGAGAAGCTCGCTCTCCAAACAAGACCCCATCCTCGTCCTTACTACATCCAATGGTTCAACAATAGCGGCAAGGTTAAGATCACTCGTACTGTTCGTGTGCATTTTAGCATTGCTGCATATGCTGATTTTGTTGATTGTGATTGATGAGTGCTGGTGAAGAGTTGGGTGGTACCCCAAGCGAAGGCGTGGATGCAGCAAGCAACAGTTTTCCCTCGATAACGAACCGAGGTTTATCGAACCAGTAGGACCTTGAAATCAACAACAAAGTGAATGTTGTAGATCTCTGGCGCTTAATCTTCAACAGACGTGGACCTGCACACACTCAACCAAAATACTTTGCCCCCAATGGCGGAAAGGTTGTCAATCTTTTCGGTCTCACAGAAAACAAAGCGGTTAATTGTATAGTGAAATAAATGAAATATGAAAAGTGACCAGTGGAGTAATGATGATGAAAAGTAAATAAATGAGGTTGTAAACAATGTAAAAAGATGGACCGGGGACCATGGGTTCACTAGTGGAGTCTCTCAAGTAAATAGAATGATCATATGATGGGTAAGCAAATTACAGCTGGGCAATTGACAAGATTATAACACAAACTTAATTTAGCTATGATAAAGTGAACATGATAATATTTATGGAGGCATCACGACAATGAACAAAGACCGTTGAGTCCAACTGCATCTTTGTCTAAAAAGTCCACCGTGGGATCGCTATCCAGCCTGTCACCCATCGGTATTAAGTTGCAAGCAACAGACATTTGCATTAAGTAAAGTGCATGAAGTAAGCAATATTAAATATCAAAATAGACTTTAACATCGCTGTTTTACCCTTAGTAGCAACAACACACCCTCGCCCTTAGACGTTTCTGTCACTCGTGCCCAGGAACAAGAGGGGGCATGAACCCACTATCTAGCATAAATACTCTCTCTTGGAGATACACACAATCACTTGGCCAAAGTAACTACGCACATCAGAGAGCATGTAAGAACATAAATCAACATATAAGAATCATGCACAATCTGATCATAACTTCATAATCCATCGGATCCCAGCAAACACATCACATAGTATTACAATAGTCGATCTTGATCATGTTAGGCAGCTCACAAGATCATAAACATGAAGCACAAGAGAGAGAGACTACCATCTAGCTACTGCCATGGACCCAAGGTCCAAGGTGGGACTACTCACAAATCATCCCGGAGGAAGGCATGGCGATGAAGAGCCCTCCGGGATCGATCTCCCCTCTGGCAGGGTGCCGGGAACTGCTTCAGATTCACCCCGAACTAGGGTTTGAGGTGACGGCGCGTCGGGATGTCTTCTGTGGAAAATAATGGCCGCCCTGTCGTTTTTAGGTCAATTGGGATTTTATAGGCGTCGGAGGGGGCCGAGGCGGTGCCCAGGGGCAGGGGCGGGCCCCACCCACTGGTCCAGCGGGCCGCGGCAGGCACCCGCCTGTGGCCCCTGGGTGGCCCCCCAGGTCGCCCATCGGTCTCCGTCTTCGTCTGACATAAAAATAATCTCCGTAAATTTTGGTCCAATTCCGAGAATATTTCCAGAAGTAAATTTCTGAAACACAAAAACAGCAAAAATAGGGAACTGGCAATGGGAATCTTGTCAATAGGTTAGTCCAACAAAATGCATAAAAATGATGTGATATGATAATAAAAACATGTGACAACATCACAAAATTAGCATGGATCACTTAAAAATTATAGATACGTTTGACACGTATCAGTGATGTCGTCCCTATGCAAGCATGTTCTCTTTTATTGGGTAGGCCATGGCAATTTGATAAAAAATCTGTACACCATGGTAGCACAAACCAGTACACTCTTGTTCATAATGATAAGAAAATTGCTTTGCTACCCATGTCTCCTGAACAAATTTTCAAACATGATATTGCTAGAGCTAGTAAAGCGAAAAAACAAGAGCAACAAAAGAGTGAAAATCAAATTGTAGCTAAAGAATTTGTGCAGCAACATAAGACTAATAATGTATCACCCAACAATGTTGCCACTGAAATTAAATTGACCAATCCATGTTTGCTAGCTAGCAAGTCTGATCTTACTGATTTGGATGTTAATGAATCTGTTTGCTATGCCATTGTTTGCAAAGAGGTATTGTTTTCTTTTGAGGATATGCCTCCCTCTTTGCCCCCTATTGTTGCTAACGTTTCGCAGGAGTTTGCGAACATTTTTACAAGTGCTGTACCACCGGGATTACCACCGATTCGCGGTATAGAACACCAAATTGATTTAATTCCCGGTGCATCATTACCGAACCGTGCCCCTTACCGTACCAACCCTGAGGAGACTAAAGAGATTCAGCGACAAATTCAAGAACTACTCGATAAAGGTCATATTCTTGAGTCTCTTAGTCCATGTGCTGTTCCAATTATTTTGGTACCTAAGAAAGATGGTTCTTCCCGCATGTGTACTGATTGTAGGGCTATTAATAATATCACAATTCGTTATAGACACCCTATACCACGTTTGGATGATATGCTTGATGAGTTGAGTGGTTCTACCATATTTTCTAAAGTTGATTTGCGTAGTGGTTACCACCAGATTAGAATGAAGTTAGGAGACGAATGGAAAACAGCTTTTAAAACTAAGTTCGGTTTGTATGAGTGGTTAGTTATGCCTTTTGGTTTAACTAACGCTCCTAGTACTTTCATGAGATTAATGAACGAAGTTTTACGTGCTTTCATTGGAAGTTTTGTGGTGGTTTATTTTGATGATATACTCATATACAGCAGATCTTTGGAGGACCATTTGAATCATTTGCGTGCTGTTTTTTATGCTTTGCGTGCTGCGCGTTTATTTGGTAATCTTGAGAAGTGCACCTTTTGCACCGATCGAGTTTTGTTTCTTGGCTATTTTGTTACAGCACAGGGCATTGAAGTGGATCCCGCCAAGATTGAGGCGATTTCGAGTTGGCCGACTCCGCTAACAGTCACCCAAGTGAGGAGTTTCCTTGGCCTCGCTGGGTTCTACCGGCGTTTTGTAAAAGCTTTTGGGTCTATGATCACTGTGAATTATGCACATCTTTTCGACGTCCAAAACCCCAAATCTGCTCATATTTGAGAAGTTCAGTCAAGGTTTTAAATGCTTTTTACATCAGTTATCCACTTTTTGCAGATCAGTGCGCCAAGGCACATATTTCTTCTTCTCCAACTCAAATTGTTGCTTAGAAGACGCCTCCCGAGGGTTTCGCTTCGCGAGGATGAATGCCTCGCGAGGGTGCCACCTCTCGAAGCCAGAACCTCTCGAAGCCAGAACCTCTCGAAGCCAGAAGAGAAGTATGCGAGCGTATCTCCCTTGCGCTGCGCACGCGTTTGAATCAGCAAGGAGGGAATCGATCAACTTGGAGGAGAAGAAACCAGAAGAGTCAAAAAGGTGATAAAGAAGGGAGCAGACCATGTACGTCCGGGCAAAAAGCTGAAAAGCGACGGTGGAAGTTCCCGCCGCGCCACCTACCACGCCATCGACCGCGGCCCTCGCCACTTCCGTAGCCGCGGCCCCTCGCCATTTCCGCAGCGCCTATAAAGCGGCTTCCTTAGCCAAGAAGGAAAAAGAGAGAAAAGCAGAGATCCAAAAATAGCAAGAAGAACCGCATCCATCACCAACCACTCCTCCGCTCCGCACCACTCCACCCAGATCAAGAACAGAAGAACAAGGAAGAACTTTGGAGAAGCATGGCGAAGACAATCCGCGAGGAACGAGAGGAAAGAAGAAGCCCTTAATCCGTATCTGTCCCTGTCTACTTCCTTGCTTCTACTTCGTCTGTATCTTCCTTAGCCTCCCGCCTCTGCTTCCTCTGCCGCCGCCGCGACGAACTGATTCGATCCTCTCCAATCCCTTTGGTGAAAACTCTCTGTAACTCTCTGAATTGCTTTGTTTGTGTGAACTTTGTAATCGTGCTGTGACTTTGTTGCTTGTGAAATCTTCCTTAGCCTCCACCTTGCTAAAGTTTTGAGTTTTGTTTGACAATCCAATCTTCCTTAGCCTCCCCTTTGCTGTCCGAGAAAGCAATCTTCCTTAGCCTCCCCTTTGCTGTCACTGTTTTAATTCATGTTGCTTGATCCGCAAGAACTAGCCTAGATCCGTAAAACACCAACCCACCTTTTCGTTGTGCCAAGCTTCTGGAAAGGAAAAGCAACAATAAGATTTTGATCCCTGTGGAGAGAACGACAAAAAAAAACCCTAAACCACAATCCGATCAAAACTGGCGCCATTGCCGGGGATCAAATATTGATTGCTTTTCAGAGTACAGTAGCCTTGGTTGTGTTTCTTTCCTCGTAGTTCACCTCCGTGATAAATCTGTTTGCTTTGTTACTCTTAGTCTTTTAATCTTGCATCTAGAACGGTTATTAGGGGATTTAGTTCACTAACCCTTGATAAAGTTCTTGTCTGTGCGTGTGTAGTGGAAACATGATCTCCTTCGTGCAGGTTGGTGAGCTCGTGTATGCAGACATCTGAAGATTCACCTTTAGCCCCCTTTGATCCTGAGCCTGAAAGAACATTTCTTGCAAATAGAAGAAGGGCAGTTTCCTCGACAGCCGTAGAAGAAAGATTGCCAGCTTCCAAGATGGGAGACAGGAAGTTGAGAGACCTCTGGATCCCTAAAGACCATGTAGCCACCTCTGATGTGGTTATGCCTGCTATTCAAGCAAACAACTGGGAAATCAAGCCAGCCCTAATCAATATGGTTCAGCACAACCCCTTCAAAGGTTCTGCCTTGGAGAGTCCTCATGAACATATCAGAAATTTCTTGGAGTACTGTAACACCCTCAAGCACAATGGTGTGCCTCCTGAAGCCATTAGGATGCAGCTATTCCCTTTTTCCCTGTCAGGTAGTGCTAAGTTATGGTTCCACGCCTTGCCTACTCATGCTAGGGACACTTGGGAACATCTGGTGCAAGCTTTCTTTGAGAAATACTTTCCCCCCACTAAAGCAGCTGATTGCAGAGACAAAATTACCAGATTTGTGCAATGCCAAGGTGAGAGTTTGTATGACGCCTAGCAGAGGTACCAAGGCCTGATTAGAATGTGTCCTAACCATGGCCAAGAGCAGTGGCTAATTTTGCAGACATTCTACAAGGGTCTAACAGATCAGACCAGATCCTTTGTAGATTCTGCTGCTGGAGTAGGTATAATGAACAAGACCCTGGATGAAGCTTTTGAATTGATTGAGAGCATGGCTTCACACAATTTCTCCTAGACAAATGAAAGAGCAATGCAGCCTCATCAGCCAGTAGTTATGCAACATGGAAGCCCAGAAGCCCTTGAAGCAAAGCTTGATAGCCTGACCAGTCAAATATCTCAGCTTATGTTGGAAAAGAATGGAAAAGCCCTTGTGCCAGTAAGTTCAGTTTCAGCACCCTGCAAGATTTGTGGAATTGAAGGTCATTCGCCTCAGGAGTGTCCCTATTTCAGTGCCAGTGAATCTCAAGTAGCAGAAGTGAACTACACTCAGAATCAAGGTCCCTTTTCTCAGAGCTACAACCCTGCTTGGAGACATCATCCAAACCTGTCTTACAAGAATGCAGCCCCACAAAGTGACCCTCAAGCAGCTCCACAGAACTATGCCTCAACATCTCAGCAGAATTTCAGACCTCAAGGCCATATGCAGCAGCCACAGCAGCATCCTCACCAAGCAACCCAGCAAAATGCCTCTTCAAGCAGTAGCCAGTCTGAAATTAGTGAAATGATGCGTTTGCAAAAAGAAATGTTCAGTGGAATGCAAGAAACAATGAAGATGCAGTCTGAATTATTTTACAAGACAATGCAGCAGCTTACAGCTGGAATCTCCAATACCCAGGGAAATCAGCCAGAGAACAAACTACCTGCTCAGGTAGAGAAGAACCATAAGCAATGTGGTGCAATTAGAACTACAGAAGCAGTAGAGGCTGTCACCACTAGAAGTGGAATAAACACTGAACCCATTCTGAAGACACCCCCAACTTTCACCTATGTAGCCCCACCAAGGAGGCCTCGCGAGGAAAAATTGCCTCGCGAGGAAAAAATGCCTCGTAAGGAAAATTTGCCTCGCGAGGAAGAAATGCCTCGAGAGGAAAGCCTCTCGAGGGATCCTCCTCAAGAGCCTGTAATACCAGTAGAACCAGTAGCAGTACCAAGGGTTGAGAAGCCTTTAGCTCAAAAGATCCCATTCCCTTCAAGATTGGAAAAAACTAAGGAAGAAAAGCAGTATGCCAAGTTCCTAGAGACAATGAAGGAAGTGCAAATAACAATCCCCATCCTTGATGCAGTGTTGCACATCCCTCTGTATGCCAAATTCTTTAAGGACCTGATAACCAAGAAAAGAAGTATAGAAGATCCTGAGATAGTTGCTTTGACAGAAGAATGCAATGCAGTTATCCAAAACAACTTGCCCAAGAAGCTAGGAGACCCAGGGAGTTTCAGTATCCCCTGTGTGGTTGGAAAAAGAACCTTCACAACTCTCTGTGATTTAGGTTCCTCAGTCAGTGTGTTACCCCAAGCTGCCAGTCAGATGCTGCAGCTAGGCTTGCCGAAGCCCACCTCTATGACACTGCAACTTGCTGACAGAACACTGAGAAAACCAACTGGAATTCTTGAAGATGTGCCAGTCCAAGTTGGAAATTTTGCTTATCCAGTGGATTTTGTTGTGTTGGAAATGGAAGACAACTCAGAGTCAATGATTCTTGGCAGACCTTCCTTAGCAACAGCAGGAGCCATAATTGATGTGAAAGGTGGAACCCTGAAGTTGCCATTTGGTTATGAACAAGCAGAGTTTAACATGAAGCATGCCTCCCACCTGCCAAATATACTTGAACAATGTCATGCCATGGATGTCGTCGACAAGAGTGTAATTGAATCTCAGCAGCAAATGCGACCCCAAGAGCCTGAAGTGCAAGTCTTTGTGACAGCTGATAGTCCTAATCTTCAAGGGTTGTTTGGAATCACTCTTTGTAATGAAAATTCTGGAAGTTCAGAAAATGCCTCAGGAGAAATGCTTCGCGAGGGCCTGCCAAATGCCTCGCGAGAGCCTCTTCAAGCTTCGCGAGGAGAAATGCCTCGTGAGGGAAATCTCGAGGAAGCAGAACCTTGGAGAGAACCTCTTTAGCCATCTCATAAATCTATTGTTGAGTTGAAGGAGTTGCCTTCTCACCTGAAGTATCGGTTTCTAGAGGAAGAAAAAATTCACCCTGTGATAATCAGCTCTGCACTTGATGATGAACAGGAGCACAGCCTATTGTCAGTTCTCAGAATATACAAGAATGTCATTGGATATTTCATTGATGACATCAAGGGAATCGATGAGAAGGTTTGCTCTCATAGGATATATCTTGAAGAGGATAGCACCCCCTCTAGAGAAGGCCAAAGGAGATTAAACCCTGCCCTGCAAGAAGTAGTAAAAAAGGAAGTTCTGAAACTCCTACAAGCAGGCATGATCTACCCCATCTCTGACAGCGAGTGGGTGAGTCCTATCCACATAGTGCCCAAGAAAGGAGGCTGTACAGTGGTAGAGAATGAAGAAGGAAAATTGATGACCACAAGACCAGTTACTGGATGGAGAATGGTCAATGACTTCAGGAAATTGAACAAGGCAACTAGGAAGGATCATTTCCCTTTGTCATTTATGGATCAGATGTTGGAGAGGTTAGCAGGGCAAGAGTTCTATTGTTACCTTGATGGATACTCTGGATTTCTTCAGATTCCCATCCATCCAGCAGATCAAGAAAAAACTACATTCACGTGTCCATATGGAACATTCGCATACAAAAGATTGCCATTTGGTCTGTGTAATGCTCCAGGAACCTTCCAGAGGTGCATGACGTCAATATTCTCTGACTATATTGAGAAAATTATGGAAGTTTTCATGGATGATTTCACTGTCTATGGAAAAGATTTTGTCACCTGCTTGAAGAACCTGGCAGCAGTCCTACATAGATGCTCAGAGCAGAATTTGATATTGAACTGGGAGAAATGCCACTTCTTAGTCACTGAAGGTATTGTGCTTGGACATCTGATATCCTCTAGAGGCATTGAAGTGGATAAATCAAAAGTTGATGTGATTGCTAAGTTACCACCCCCTGAAAATGTAAAACGAATACGGAGTTTCCTTGGACATGCAGGATTTTATAGGAGATTCATTAAGGATTTCTCTGGCATTGCAAAGCCTCTAACCAAACTGCTCAATCAAGATGTCAAATTCCACTTTGATGAAGCATGTCTGAAGGCCTTTAACCAGCTGAAGCAAGCTCTTATTTCTGCTCCAATAGTGCAGCCCCCAGATTGGACCCTACCCTTTGAGTTGATGTGTGATTCAAGTGATTTTGCTGTTGGAGCAGTTCTGGGCCGGAGAAAAGGGAAAGCTCAGCATGTGATCCACTATGCCAGCAAAACTCTTGATGATTCTCAGATCAATTACTCCGCTACTGAAAAAGAACTGCTTGCAGTGGTATTCGCATTCGACAAGTTCAGACCTTATCTTGTTGGGCACAAATGTACTGTCTTCACTGATCATGCAGCAATAAGATATCTTGTCAGCAAGAAGGATGCCAAGCCCAGGCTAATCAGATGGATTCTCCTGCTTCAAGAGTTTGATATTGAGATCAAGGATAAGAAAGGCTCTGAGAATGTGGTAGCCGATCATTTGTCAAGAATAAGTTACTCTGAAACTAGAAAAATAGAAGACAGCATCCCTGGAGAGCAACTGATGGGAGTAAATGCCTCGCGAGGCAGGCCTCGGGACGATCTAACTCTTCAAGCTTCGCGAGGAGATGCTTCGTGAGATGTGCTTCTCGAGGAAATGCTTCAAGAGGGACGCCTCGCGAGGGTCGACGTCTCGCGAGAAGCCAAGACTCCATGGTATGCTGACATTGTGAACTACCTAGAGTGTAAAATTATGCCAGCTAATTTGTCCTACCAGCAGAAAAAGAAATTCATGCATGAAGCCAAGAGCTATTACTGGGATGAACCATTCCTCTACAAGCATTGTGCAGATGGTATAGTGAGGAGATGTGTGCCCTCTGAAGAAACTCATGATGTGATGTTCCAATGTCATTCTGGCATGTATGGAGGCCATGCTGGAGTAATGAAAACTCAAGCAAAGATCCTTCAAGCTGGATTTTATTGGCCCAGCCTGTTCAAAGATGTTCATGATTTTGTCAAGCAGTGTGATCCCTGCCAGAGAACTGGGAAAATCTCGAGAAGGAATGAAATGCCTCAGCAAGGCATTCTTGAAGTTGAACTGTTTGATGTATGGGGAGTTGATTTTGTTGGGCCTTTACCTTCCTCTCGAGGCTTCAAGTATATCCTTGTAGCAGTGGACTATGTGTCCAAATGGGTTGAAGCTGTACCAACTATCAGTGCAGATTCCAAGTCAGTCTGCAAGCTGTTCAAAACTGTAATTTTTCCCCAGATTTGGAGTTCCCAGAGTTGTGATCAGTGATGGAGGAGCCCACTTCAACAATGAACAGCTAGAGAAGCTGTTGAGCAAGTATGGTGTGAAGAATCACAGAGTTACTACACCCTACCATCCTCAAGCCAATGGACAAGTTGAGTTATCCAATAGAGAAATTAAGCAGATCCTTGAAAAGGTCGTGTCCAAGTCCAGAGCAGATTGGTCCCTGAAGTTGCCTGATACCTTGTGGGCTTACAGAACTGGATACAAGACACCTATTGGAATGTCACCCTTCAGGCTTGTATATGGTAAAGCATGCCATTTGCCTGTCGAGTTAGAGCACAGATCTCAATGGGCTATCAGGAAACTAAACCTCGACATGAAGAAAGCTGGAAGTGCAAGGAAACTGCAGATGTGTGAGCTTGAAGAGCTGAGGCATGATGCATATGAGAGTTCCAAGATTTACAAGGAGAAGACCAAGAAATGGCATGACAAACATATCCTCAGGAAGGAGTTCAGCATTGGACAACAAGTATTGGTGTATGACTCCAAGTTGCATTTGTTTGCTGTAAAATTCAAGTCAAGATGGTTTGGTCCTTGCATAGTGAAGAAGGACTTGGGAAATGGTGCTTTCGAAGTCCAGACCCCATCAGCAGGTACTTTCAAGGTAAACGGCCAGAGACTAAAGCATTACCTAGCGGGAGAGACGACTGACATTGAAGATCCTGAAGAAAGCGAGAATGACGAGTCGGAGGATGTTCCCAATGCATCCTCTGAAGCTGTGAAGCAGTGAGAAGAAGCTATGGTCAGGCTCGTGACCTTAAACAAGCGCTCATCGGGAGGCAGCCTGATATCCTTTTTATTTATTATTTCCCTCTAACAGTTATTTTTGTTTTGTGTGTTCCTTTTCCTTTTTGTTTGTTGTTTTGTTTTTCAGATCGTTGTATAAAAGAGAGTGAAGTGGGTTGGCAGAGATCCCTGCAAGAAAAGAGTAGAAAGTCGCTTCGCGAGGAAATGCTTCGCGAGGAGATGCTTCTCGAGGGCTTTATGCTTCAAGTGGAAGACTTCTCGAGGATTTGACCCTTAAACCAAGTGAACACATTCCAATTCACAAATCATGTTACACCATAAATATCATTGCTATGCCATGATTACAAATTTTCTATCTATTCTTGGCTATATTTTCGAAGTTGCTTGTCGAGTAAAAGTTTCTTGGAGTGCTTAATTTTGCCTAAACAATCTTTCATGCTATTGAGAATCTCGCAGTGTTTCTGTCTATAATGCTTGCAAACTCTTGTGTTAGAGTCATGTATCAAAACAGAGTTCATATATGTCTCTGCTCAGATCTGTTGGAATACCTTCATAATGCAAGTGGCTCTGAAACTGAATAAGTTGATCCTCGACGAGCCATGTTTTAACTGCATTTTTGCATTTTTGCACTAGCTACCAGTATCTCGGGATGGTGGTATGTGAAGCACTAACAGTGAAACTAACTGAAAGCAAATTTTTGCATTAGCAGTTATGATCTCGGGATTGTAACCTGTGAAGCACTAACCTGCAGTTTGTAATAGTAATTTGAAAGCAATTTTTTGCATTAGCAGTTATGATCTCGGGATTGTAACCTGTGAAGCACTAACTGAAAGAATCTGACAAGTAACAATGATCCTAACCCATCTTTAATTTTTGCATTAGCCTACTATGTTCTCGGGAACGGTAGTAGGTGAAGCACTGACCTTGCATTTACTTAACACTCATGGCTATTTCATGGATCACTTCATTTGATTTCCCTGCCAAATGTCTTATCTAGGTAATCGAAAAGTATCTGAACTGAGACATATATAAAAGTTGTTAATGGAAACTTGACTCTAAACTAGAGATTGCAACCAGGTATGCAGAAACTGCTTTGAATCCAATATGTATGAAGTGCTGTGTATGCAGAAGTTGAGCACTGTTTTCATCATATCTGCTTTACTTGGGGACAAGCAAAGGTTTGGGTCTGGGGGTTTGATCACTCTGAATTATGCACATCTTTTCGACGTCCAAAACCCCAAATCTGCTCATATTTGAGAAGTTCAGTCAAGGTTTTAAATGCTTTTTACATCAGTTATCCACTTTTTGCAGATCAGTGCGCCAAGGCACATATTTCTTCATCTCCAACTCAAAATGTGGCTTAGAAGACGCCTCCCGAGGGTTTCGCTTCGCGAGGATGAATGCCTCGCGAGGGTGCCACCTCTCGAAGCCAGAACCTCTCGAAGCCAGAACCTCTCGAAGCCAGAAGAGAAGTATGCGAGCGTATCTCCCTTGCGCTGCGCACGCGTTTGAATCAGCAAGGAGGGAATCGATCAACTTGGAGGAGAAGAAACCAGAAGAGTCAAAAAGGTGATAAAGAAGGGAGCAGACCATGTGCGTCCGGGCAAAAAGCTGAAAAGCGACGGCGGAAGTTCCCGCCGCGCCACCTACCACGCCATCGACCGCGGCCCTCGCCACTTCCGTAGCCGCGGCCCTCTCGCCATTTCCGCAGCGCCTATAAAGCGGCTTCCTTAGCCAAGAAGGAAAAAGAGAGAAAAGCAGAGATCCAAAAACAGCAAGAAGAACCGCATCCATCACCAACCACTCCACCGCTCCGCACCACTCCACCCAGATCAAGAACAGAAGAACAAGGAAGAACTTTGGAGAAGCATGGCGAAGACGATCCGCGAGGAGCGAGAGGAAAGAAGAAGCCCTTGATCCGTATCTGTCCCTGTCTACTTCCTTGCTTCTACTTCGTTTGTATCTTCCTTAGCCTCTCGCCTCTGCTTCCTCTGCTGCCGCCACGACGAACTGATTCGATCCTCTCCAACCCCTTCGGTGAAAACTCTCTGTAACTCTCTGAATCGCACTGTTTGTGTGAACTTCATAATCGTGCTGTGACATTGTTGCTTGTGAAATCTTCCTTAGCCTCCACCTTGCTAAAGTTTTGAGTTTTGTTTGACGATCCAATCTTCCTTAGCCTCCCCTTTGCTGTCCGAGAAAGCAATCTTCCTTAGCCTCCCCTTTGCTGTCACCGTTTTAATTCCTGTTGCTTGATCCGCAAGAACTAGCCTAGATCCGTAAAACACCAACCCACCTTTTTGTTGTGCCAAGCTTCTGGAAAGGAAAAGCACCAATAAGATTTTGATCCCTGTGGAGAGAATGACAAAAAAAAAACCTAAACCACAATCCGATCAGTCTATTGCAGCGCCGATGAACGAGCTTACAAAGAAGGGCGTGCCCTTTGTTTGGGGCGATGCACAACATGATGCATTCATGATGTTGAAAGATAAGTTAACCCATGCTCCCCTACTCCAACTTCCTAATTTTGATAAGACTTTTGAGCTTGAATGTGATGCTAGTGGAATTGGGTTGGGAGGTTGATGACCCACAAGTATAGGGGATCTATCATAGTCCTTTCGATAAGTAAGAGTGTCGAACCCAACGAGGAGCAGAAGGTGTTGACAAGTAGATTTCAGCAAGGTTTTACTGTAAGCACTAAAAGAGAAATATTTTTGGATTTTTGATACAAAGAACAAATAAAGAACGAGTAAATAAAAGAGTGCTACAATAGTTGCAGCAAATAGCCCAATCCTTTTAAGCTCAAAGGACAGGCCGGTTGTGTTACTTATGATGATTAAAACGTTCTCGAGGACACATGGGAATTTCTGCCTAGCCAGTTTCATTGCATGCCGGTGATTAATCTTCAACGTTTTGATAAAGTGCTGTGTGGGTGGACCTATGCTAATGCACCGCCCTTACTTGGACAAATACATACTTGTGATTAAACCCCTTGCAAGCATCCGCAACTACAAGAAAGTAATTAAGATAAAAACCTAACCACAGCCTTAAACTCCGAGACCCTACACTCCCTAATGCACTAGTTCACAAATTGGGGTTTAGGTTTCTGTCACTCCTGCAACCCTACCATAAGCAAACTAAATACACTATGCATTCCCCTAGGCCCTTTGAGAGGTGAAGTATCATGTAGTCGACGTTCACACGATACCACTAGAGGAATAACACCACAACATAAATCAAACCTTTAAATATTACTCAACATTATGCAATTACTAGCAACTAGGCTTTCCCCATGTCCTCAAGAACCAAACAAATTACTCACAAGACATCATATAGATCATGATCAGAGGGTGTATGAATATGGGCAACAATCTGATTGTAATGATAATTCACCGATAAAACTCTCAAACATCAACTACAAGTGGTAATCAACGCCCGGGATATGATTCCGATGAACTAATAGCAACACAACGACAATTGTTACAGCGAGATGAGATGGGATGGTGGCGGTGATGATGGTGCTGATGGTGGAGATGATGTTGATGATGATCCCGATGATGCCCGGCGTGATGGTGATGACGATGACGGCGATCCCCCCTCTGGGAGGGAAATTCCCCGGCAGATTTCTCCCTGCCGGAGCTCTTCTTCTCTCTGTCTGGTTTCCGCCTCGTGGAGGCGGCGGAAAAATTATTGGTCGATACCCCCGAAGTTTTTAGGTCAATAGGAGGTAATACGCCGAAGGGGAGCCGGAGGGGGGCCACAGGGGCCAGGGGTGGGCCCCTCCCGCGGCCTGGGGTGGGCCCGCGGCAGGGGGCGCCCCTGCCCCCTGGAGCTCCACTCCGTGCCCCCTTTCGGCTCCGTGACTTATTCTTCAAAATATTGACTTCATAATTTTTTTGGAATTTTCTGAGCTTCCGACGTCAGGTATCTTGACAGGTACTTTTTCAGCTGATTTCCGGCTCCGGCAGATGCATCCCCAATAATTGCCAAACATGCAAAATGAGATCAAATAACATAAGTATTGAATGATAATATGAAATAAATCAATGAACAAAGATAAATTATGATGTAAAATAGTGATGCAAAATGGACGTATCAGAGGTGTGTTGTTACAAGAGGGAAAACCTGTTGCATACTTTGGTGAAAAATTGAGTGGACCTAGTCTGAACTATTCTACTTATGATAAGGAATTATATGCTCTTGTTCGGACTTTAGAAACTTGGCAACATTATTTATGGCCCAAAGAATTTGTTATACATTCTGATCATTAATCTTTGAAACATATTCGTAGTCAAGCTAAACTGAACCGTCGACATGCTAAGTGGGTTGAATTTATTGAGAATTTTCCTTATGTTATCAAACACAAGAAGGGTAAACATAATGTTATTGCTGATGCTTTGTCTCGACGTTACACTGTGCTTTCACAACTTGACTTCAAATTTTTTGGGTTAGAGACCATCAAAGATTTGTATATGCATGATTCTGATTTTTAAGAAGTGGTGCAGAATTGTAAGGATGGTAGAACATGGAACAAATTCGTCCTTAGTGATTGATTTTTGTTTCGTGCTAACAAGCTATGCATTCCAGCTAGCTCCGTTCGTCTTTTGTTGTTACAGGAGGCGCATGGAGGAGCACTAATGGGACACTTTGACGTCAAGAAGACCGAGGACGTACTAGCCGCGCATTTCTTTTGGCCAAAGATGAGACGGGATGTTGAGCATTTTGTTGCTTGCTGCACTACTTGCCAAAAAGCTAAGTCACGACTTAATCCTCATGGTTTATATATGCCTTTACCTGTACCTAGCGTTCCGTGGGAGGATATATCCATGGACTTTGTTTTGGGTTTACCTAGAACAAAGAAGGGGAGGGATAGCATATTTGTTGTTGTGGACAGATTTTCTAAGATGGCACACTTTATACCATGTCATAAAACCGATGATGCTGCTAATATTGCTGATTTGTTCTTTCGTGAAATCATTCGCTTGCATGGTGTGCCAAATACAATTGTTTCAGATCGTGATAGTAAATTTCTTGGCCACTTTTGGAGATGTTTATGGGCTAAGTTGGGGACTAAACTGCTTTTTAGTACTACATGTCACCCCCAAACTGATGGACAAACTGAAGTTGTTAATAGAACTTTGTCTACTATGCTTAGGGTTGTTTTAAAATAGAATTTGAAATTGTGGGAAGAATGTTTGCCTCATGTTGAATTTGCTTATAATCATTCGCTGCATTCTACCACTAAGATGTGCCCTTTTGAGATTGTGTATGGTTTTGTACCTCGTGCACCTATTGATTTATTGCCTCTTCCATCTACGGTGCAAAATAATTTTGATGCTACACAACGTGCTGAATTGATACTAAAATTACATGAGACAACTAAAGAAAACATTGCACGCATGAATGCTAAATATAAATCGTATGGAGATAGAGGAAGAAAACATGTTGTGTTTGATGTTGGAGATCTTGTTTGGTTGCATTTGCGCAAAGATCGCTTTCCTAATTTGCGCAAGTCCAAGTTAATGCCACGAGCTGCTGGTCCTTTTAAGGTGTTACAGCGTATAAATGATAATGCATATAAACTTGAGCTGCCTGCAGACTATGGGGTTAGTCCCACATTTAACATTGCAGATTTGAAGCCCTACTTCGGTGAAGAAGATGAGATTGTGTCGAGGACGACTTCAATTCAAGAAGGGGAGGATGATGAGGACATCCCAACTACAGTTACAACCACTAGTCCTACCACTACACAAATACAAGGACCTATTACTCGAGCTCGTGCACGTCAACTAAATTATCAGGTACTTTCGTTTCTTGGAACTCTTCCAAATTTACATGAGAATATGCTACTGCCTAAAACCGATGTGTTTGTTACACTTAGGAATAATGGACCTAGCGAGGAGTTGATGGACAAGTATTGGAGCATGATCGTCCATTGAGATGGCTGCAAGCATACGGGGATTCAAGTTGACGCCACACATGGAGAATCGAGGGTTGTGAAGCCACTATAAGGGAGCATGAAGTCATGGATGAAATATTCAAAGACCACACTTCATATTTTCTTCCATAGCATTATATGGTGCCGCGTCACCTCTATTTTGGGCCAGGCCCATGTATTTTCGAGATACCTTTTCATAGGCTGTTTTTAGAGTCCTTATTGATAGGGAAACCGATTTAGGAAGGATTTCGGCCCCCTTTTCCAAGGCTGTACGAAATTCCCCTAAGTTTTCCTATAAATACTCCCCTAGGTCGTCACTTTAGGGTTTGGGTTTTGTTTTGTCTAAAGTTAGCTAGCCGTCGCTGCAACTTCGCTGTACTTCGTTTGTGCCAGATCGGCCAGACCAAGACCGCTCTTCGGAACCCCACTTTCATCTATAATCATTCATATTCGCAATATTCAGATTGCCAATTCATTGTTCTTGCTTGTTCTTCGATTACATGCAGGAATAGACCTTAGTTGGTTTGGTCGATTGTGCTTCGGCGCTGTCATAAACCTTCCCGGAGTTGGTTTAGCGATTGCTAAGGCGCAGCGTCCTCGCATGTTTGTAGTCGGATCGTCAACGTCGACGCCACCCATATCGATATTTATCATCTCATCGAAAGATCGGACACCTCTGCCTCTATCATGTTTCCCTTCCTAATTAAGTTGGACGACATCATTAAATTCATCATGTTTTTTCACTCATGGATTAACTCTGCATAGTGATGTTCATCTGATTGCTTCAGTTTTTCTACCAGTGCATGTAGTAGGATCGACTAGCTAACACGAAGCTGGTTCTTGTTACATCTCAAAAGGTAACATTTGTTAATGCACTACTTATTCATACCTCTCTAAGTATTCAGTTCTTATTACAAGAATCAACGTTGTTTTTTTGTCATAACAAAGAGGGAAAGAAGAAAAACATATGATATGTTCTTTGTTAGAACTGCAAGGGAGCCGGTGCACAACTGCACATGCATTTTTCAGATACAACACTAGGTGCTTCACAGACTAGTAATCGGGCACGTGCACGCACGTGTAATCTTAAGAATTAAATCTAACCTCCTTCAGTGAGTTGCATCTACACCTTATAACTCATAAAGCTAAACTTTGGGCCTAAAGAAACCACTCATCATTCAATCTTCTATGCAGTTAAGCCAAAGTTTAATTTAGGAAAACCTTTAGGACAACTGTTTGAATCAAATGTCCAATATACAACCACTCATTCTTTACATGAGGTATTTCATCACACAAAATTGGAGGCACCATCCAGACTAAAAAAATCATATAGCACAAAACTCTGATCAGAAACTTACACCGTTATTAATATCAAATATCCATGCATGATAGATCAACATAATGCACGATAGTAGATCAAAAGTCCAAGTGATAGGAGATCAAAAGTCGGAGATCAAAAGTCCAAATATAAAAGCAACCTTCTTTGTAGCTGTAACTTCAAAACTCTTAGAAAAGAATACCTTCTCTTGCTCGTATTCTTATGTTTCTGTACTATGTAACTTCAAAACTCGTAGATGAAGAGATATGTGAAATGGTTAGCCCACTCTAATAGGAAACGTGAGTATCAAAGGTTGATGAGATTATTTCCATCGAAGACAGCATCATCATACAGAACATGGGATCAAAAAAGTTTCCTTGACCTTGCTCTGATGTGGCTTAATAGAGACAGAAGCTACAGCCAGAAATACAAATCATTTCTATGTAGGCTATCAGAATCATCATCAGGACTGGACATATATGTTCATTGTTACAAGAGATGCCTCCGTATAAATGTGAGGACTTCAGTTCCAAAGTCTAAGTTCTAAGATGCTCCCGGCATGATGCAGTCGCAAACGATTATTAGTCTGACGTCATAAACCTTTCATAAATCAACTCAATGTACAAAAAAAAATGTAGATAAACCTAATGCTAAACAGCTTCCTCCTGCTCCACCCTGCAAAAATGGCATAGTCGTCCATGCCAACAAAATTCAGATACAAATCAACCTTTTGATTTGGAAATCTGATATTCTGAAGGTGTGTTTAAGCACATCGAGGACTATCTAGTACTAACACTTGGACTCGATAGATATAAATGAGCGATGATAGTGTCTTGTGATCATGTAGCAATCTCAACCACATCTTACATAGAATCTTGTTAATTTAATACAAATCTCAACCACATCTTACATAGAATCTTGTTAATTTAATACAGTAGTAAAAGTTGTGCCAGGAATCTAATAAGTTTTCTTACTATTACAGATTAGAGCTAATGGTCTGCAAAGAAGAAAGAGTAACTTTGAAACACTACTCTGCTATGAAAACTACTATAGAGGAGACTATTAAAGGAACCAACTGGTTCAGATTTGGATGAGAACAAGATTGGGACGAATTCTCCTTTTGAGAGTAGTGAAACTAAATGGGTTGTGTTGTCTGTTGTGTGCAACTCAAGGGAAACATGTTTGACTATCATTTCTGCAGTAATTTCTATGCATGTTGCCAGCACCTACGAAGCACTGATACAGTGAGATGGATACGGCAATACGGGATATGAAAATTTCAGAAAACAGCAATACGACGATACGACGAGTATATATATAGAAATATAAATTGACATGTAAAGACAGAATAATTGAATGTGTGAGATGCGATCAAAATAATGCCCATTCGTTGCCTTTTCAAGTCCTTAATGACCAAATGATCATGAATTTCCACACTCGTAGTACTTGCAAAACAGATTGCAAAAAACAGTAAAGAAGTTGTCTTGTAGCAGCTTACCTAATACTCCCTCCGTCCAAAAATAAGTGTCTCAAGTTTGCTCAAAAGTGGAGGTATCTAGATATGTTTCATGTATAGTTAAATCCACTTTTTGTCAAACTTGAGACACTTATTTTTAGACGGAGCGAGTAATATATATGCTTCCCAGCCTCCGAACTTCAATTCCAAAGTTCAGTTAAGTCTAAAATCAACCACAGCCCACATAGGATACTTGACATCACCATTATCAGCTTATGCGTCATCAACACCAATGCAGTTGGTTGCAGTACCACCAACCGTGGATTGGCTGCCAGCAGATGCCATGCCCGAATCTCACTCCCTGGCCAGCCCCAACAGTTAAAACATCAGTACACAGAAGCAGCAGAGCAAGCAAGAATGCAAGATGAGCAAGCAAGATTGGGAGCAAGAAGGTATGAGGACGGAAACGGTTAACTTTCTTCTGGCGACCGGCGGCGGCGGAGGCGACTCCGGGCGGCGAAGGCGACTCCGGGCGGCGGAGAGGGGCGAATCTAGGTAGAGGCGAGGAGAATCCGAGCGGCGGTGGCGAGAAACCGGGCGGCGGCGGCGGCACGTGCAGCTCTTGGCGGCAGGGCGCCCGTGCTCGATCCAATCTCCTGCCAAGTAGAACGAATAGGAATAGAGAGCGCTCGGGGGTTAGGGTTAGAAACGAATCGGACTGGGCTCTCCCCTTGTCCTGGTCATATCGCCGTCGCCTAGTCGTCGGAGTCATCGAACCGGAGAACGAAGAGGGTCGCGGTGCCGGTTGTGTCAGCGCGAGCATGCCTGCGTCCTCCTCCATGTCGCCCGCCGCGGGAACTTCCGTTGGTCGCTGTCAAGGAACTTCCGTTGGCCGCAAGTAGACGGCGGCGGCAGCGCAGTTCCGGCGTGCAGCGGCGATGTGAGGATGGTGCGGCAGCGCCGTTTCTCAAAACATGACTGGGATATTTATTTATTTTTGCGTGGCTTACTTGGGCTGAATTTCGTTCGGTGAAGTATGTTCCATCATCGTAATAAAATACTAAGTGCACACCAGATTTGATTTGGTTACGCTGTCCGGTGGGCCTACTCATGTGGTGCTGATGTTTGACGGGGTACGCCTAGCGAAAATCATGTTTGCTTGTTTATTAGTAGTGGAGATTAATATTCATGGTCTGTTTCCGTACTTCCGTGTAGTTGGAATATTACATTGTAAAACATAAAGATTCACTCCAGATTTGATATAATTGATTTTACACATATTCCTATATTTTTGGTTTTTGGATGACTATTATTAGTATAATCTTACCTTTAAGATAAATGTCAATTGCTCTAGATGACTCAAATTTTGTTTGTCCTTAGTTATTTATTGTCTCCTTTGAGCTGATACTACTATTTTGTTGGTATTAGCTGGTTCGGTTTTTGCAATTGAAATTCCACGCCATGAGCATTGAAGTTTAGTTAATGAGTCATTCTCGGTAAGAACATCTCCTATTATTTAGAAAAATCAGAACATTTCACCAGTAGCGAAATTCTTCATAGCCAAAAACATATTCAATAAAAATTCAACACGTAAAAATGCCCGACATATTTCTTGTGGTCCACCGCCTATCTGGTGTTGCAGCCCGTGACACGTCGTGCCGTAGAAACACACTGATGAGTTCGCTAACAATTGCGGACCTGTAGAATTTGCACGGCTTACAGGACGTACACCTGGAGGGGAAGAGAAGGATTTTCTCGCCGAGGATGTTGCCAATTCTTTTGCCGCCGAGGTTCCCAGTAGGCGTGGTGCACGAGGTTCACTGTGGTGGCCTTGCCCCGCACTGTCGTGTTCATGCGCACTCAAATTATAAGATCAATTCAACTTATAAACCGTAGCAACGCACGAGCACATTTGCTAGTCCGAACTAAAACATGCTATATTCAGGCTTGGCCTGTCCCTACTAGCTCGTCTGATCAGGTCTCCAGCTCTAAGAGTTCTCGGCGACGCGACATCAATGAACAAAGCGGAGCAATCGGCGGTGGCGGTAGAGGCCATGATACCTGACTCCCGCCGGTAGTCTCGAAGAGACCTCGTCCGGCTCCCCAAGCCATGATGCCGTTCCACGCTATGTGGCATGATCAGCTCCCACCTTCCCACGCGACGCTAGTGTTCCCGGCACGCTGCCGATGACAACGACTCCCCATCGAGCCATCTATCGTCGGATTAATTAGTACACTGCGTCGAGGAGCTGGGTGAGGGAATCGTTGCGTGGCTGAGGTGGGTGGGGAAATTGGGTGTCTTCAGCGTTATCCCCGTCGATCTGTTAGGGCAACAGCACTGCGACCACGAAGTTGTTGACGATAGAGTAGTCGAGGTACGTCTGCGGCGGTAGCCACCCTCGGCCCTCTAGCACGGCGACAATGACACCGGCCGGTCCATCATAGTTTTTACAGTTTTGCCCTCCCACCAAATCTATATATATACCTAATATAATCTCGGATTGCAAATCGACCAACCGCGTCCCATCATAATTGAATTGCGCGTGCTTGTACTTGTTTGAGTCCAACACGGCATGTATTCTGGTCTATCTCGGATTGCAGATCGATCTCCAATATATATACCGACCGCGTCGCCTCCTATTAGGCTTAATTGGATACCATATCGCGATGGAGGGAAGCCGTCCTCCTCGCAAGATCAAGCTCGGGACGACCTCGCAGCTGCAGGACCTCTCCGACGATGTCCTCGAGCACATCTTCCTTCGTCTCGGCTTGGGCCTGTGGGTCGTCCGCGCTGCCGCCGTGTGCAAGCGGTGGCGCGCTATTGTTGCCGCCGACTACGCTGGGTTCCTCGTCTGGTTCCGTCACGTGCCGCTTTTGCTCGGCCACTGCCACTCCGTCGATAACGAGTACGATGGGTACGAGGAGTGGTCCAGTGCGGGCGGCGCCATCTTCATTGCTTGCTCGCCTTTCGTCGTGGACAGGCGTCACCTATCTCTCGAGTTCCTCCCGGACAGCGAATCCTGGGAGGTCGTCGACAGCCGCAACGGCCTCCTCCTCCTATCCAAGAAGCGGACCGGCCAGGACGCCATATGGCATACAGGCTTCCCTGACATGATGGTATGCGAGCCGCTGACGGAGCGCTGCCAGGCCGTCCTTTCGCCGCCGCCCGATTTCAAGAAGCATGATTGCATCGCCATGTTCCTGCTCGATGGCGACAACAACGGCGGCATCCACATGTCCAACTTTAGGGTTCTTGCCGCCGTTGATGTGCCCGGTGTCTCCGTCTTCTCCTCCTCTTCCGGCTGCTGGCGCTTAGCACGCAACGACCTCCCAGCCCCGGCGGGAATACACGGCGGCTACGAGAACTTCCTACGCCGCGCCAATGGTCATCTCTACTGGTCTGCTGGGGGCGAAGATGACATGGACATGTTTGTTCTTGACGAGACCACCGCTGCGTTCTCGGTCGTCAGCTTTCCGGAGAGCATGTGGGGACCTACACCCGGCTTGGACAGATGGGTAATGACCCATCGTATCGTAGGCGGCGAGGACGGCACACTGTGACGCATGACAACCATCTCAAAGTATTTGTGCAAGAGGGACATCGGCGAGTGGATGCTGGAGAACCTCCTCAGCTTACCCGAGGCCACCCGTAGCCTACCAGGGCGCCAGGACCATTTCTTTCGGGCAACTGCTCACATAGTCGCCATAAATGAGAGCAACATCATCATCACACCAGGCTTCACGACGTGGCTATTTACGGTCGACCTCGACATGATGCAGTAGAGAACCAGCATGAGAGGAACAAGTTGCCGTGGCCGCCATCCCTATTCAAAGCAGGAAACAGTTGAACCAAAGCAGAAATCAACAAAACAGTTGTACAAACGCGTGCGAACCAGCAAAACATGCGCGGAAAAGGGCAATCCCTATTTGCCGCCTTTAGCGGCGCAGGGGGCTGGCGCCGCGCACCCCCGCGCCACTATGGGCCGGGCCATATTTGCGTTCTCCCGTTTTTTTTTCTGTTTTCTTCTTCTTGTTGTTTTTTTCATTTTTATTTTACTTTATGATTTTCGTTTTTTTCTGTTTCTTTTTTCGTTCAATATTTTTCGTTTAATATTTTATTTTCTGTTTCTTTTCTTTTTATTTTTCGTTTCTTTTTTCGTTTTTCATTTTTTGTCACATGTATATAATTTGGGAAAAAATTAATAAATGTTTAAGGTTGTTCATTTTCTTTTTCTGTACAATTTTAAAATTGTTCTAAAATTGTTTTATGATCACTTTTTAAAAACTTTTCGATGATAGTTTTCGTTCAAATACCATGTTTGACTACTTTGTAAAAAATCGTTGAAAAGTAATTTCCGTCCAGAGATTTTTTTTACTTTTTAAATAGTTCAAAAATAGATTTCGTTCACCGGTCTTTTTTGTTTACTTTTTAAAATCGTTCAAAAATAGATTCCGTTCACGGCCATTTTTGTTCACTTTTTTTTAATCTTTCAAAAATGATTTGGTTCACTGCCATTTCTGTTCACTTTTTTTAAAATCTTTCAAAAATGATTTCGTTCACCAACCTTTTTTGTTTCACTTTTAAAATTCATGCAAAAATAGATTCCCTTCACTGCCATTTCTGTTCACTTTTTAAAATCGTTCAAAAATAAATTTCGTTCACCATCATTTTCTGTTCACTTTATAAAAATTGTTTAAAATAGCTTATGTTCACTTTGTAAAATCTTCAAAATAATTTCCGTTCATCGACATTTTCTGTAAATTTTTAAAATCGTTTTAAAATAGTTACTGGTAAAATCGTTCAAAAATAGTTTCCGTTCAAATACCTATTTTGTTTACTTTATAAAAATCGTTCAAATACCTATTTTGTTTACTTTATAAAAATCATTCAAAATAAATTTTGTTCAACGACCTTTTCTGTTCACTTTTAAAATCGTTCAAAATAGTTTCCGTTCACCGCTCATTTTATGTTCATTTTTTAAAATTGTTCAAAAATAAATTCCGTTCACCGCCATTTTCTGTTCACTTTTTTTAAAATCGTTCAAATGAGATCAATATTCTAATTTTAAAAAGTTAAATTTAAAATATATGTTCTAGCATACTTTTTAATGTGAAACATGCGTCGAATTTATCCTGTTTTTAATGTTATTTAAATCCGTAAAGGAAATGGAAGAAAAACAATAGGAAAAATAGAAAAGAAAAAACAAAAAGCAAGAAATCACCTGATGGGCCACGGCCCAGCTTACCCTCGCCCGCGTGCAGGGTGCGCGGCGCTCCCGCGAATTGCCGCAACGGGCGGCGTATAGGAGCTCCGGCAGAAAAGTTGCTGCTTAATACACGAAGCATAGGAACCAAATGGGCCGGGCCCATATAACGTCACGTCCGCGTAATGCGGAGACTAGGGGCCTGTTCGGATCCTCTCCGCTCCCGAACTGGGCTCCAGGAGCGGACGGAGCTGGGCCGAACGCACCAACTCCACGGAGCTGGAAGAGCGGAGCTGGGCCGGATGCAGTTCATTTTCACGGAGCTGATAAAACCAAGCTCCACGGGCTCCGCGGAATCAGAAATTCAGAGCGGAGCGGATGGTTTCCGAACAGGCCCTAGGTGACTGCTCCCTCACCCTGCCACAGTGGCGCCGCCCGCAGCGCTCCCGAAACTCCGCCACGCCGCTGCGCAAAACAAAATCATGGAGCGCGCCCACGGCGGGTAAATTTCGGCGCGGGCGAGAGACGACGAGACGAGAAAGGAACCCCACACACCGCTCCAAACTGTCCAAACCCCACACACTGCCCTCCCCAAAAAACTTCCCGCCCCCCTCGCCGCCGCCGCCGCCGCCATGGAGAGGAAGCAAGCCGACTACAGCAATCTGGTAAGAACCCCGCCGCCGCCACCTCTCCCCATCCGCCCCCCGCGCCTTCCGTTGCCCTGCCCCCCTTCGATTCGCCCGCCATTCGGGCTGCTGGACTGATTGGGCGCTTGGCAGGACGAGAGGTACACGATTCAGGGGGAGAGGTACCAGGGGCAGCAGTACAGCCACATCTACTACACGCGGCTCCACCACATGCGCACCCTCCTCCACGCCCTCGTCCCCTCCCGGAAGCCGAACCTCCCCGGTAAGCGGAACCCCTCGCTCTCCCTCCCTCCCCTGAATCCCGTACGTAAGGCTCCCGTTAATGTTTAGTGGAGATAGTCATGACTCCCTACGGTGTTTTCAGTTTTGCCTCATTTCGGTGTTGGTTGTGATACAGTATGGTTCCTGAGCTATGGTTTATCTGCTGATATGTGTTGCTCTCTAATCCGTAATTTTTGTGGCTCCTGAACATTCCGGCAGTGCAGTTGTCACTTGTCAGATTCGGGCTGAACAGCTTGAAACAATGATTAGGGTCTCTTCAGTGCGGCTAGATGATATTAGAGGGGATTGAATGCATAGCCAATTTAGGTTGTGTGCTTTTGCGAAGCTTTGAAACTGTTAGCCGCCGAATGTTTTTTTTTTTTGGGTGTGGGAAAGAGATCTTGGCACGGTTGGTCTGAAAACCATCTCACTTGTTTATAATGCTTCGTCGCATAGGAACTTTGCACCGGAGTTGATGATGATAAGGACCTCACTAACATTGGTAGTTACTATGTACTTACAATCTTAATAAATGCACCTGCTTTTTAGCAAGATTGAAATTTGGACCCAGTTACTGATTTTACTGATTTATATCACAGTCAGATTTTTTGCTGTGTCGTTACGTTTTTTTATTGTAGTGTGTCATGGGAACATGCACCATCTTCTGTTAATCGAGAGATGGTTTAAGTCTCACTTTTTCCAATGCCGCAGTCACTACAGTGCTCGGACTCGAAGAAGGAAAGGACTGCGTGCTTGTTGGAACTTTATTCAAGCACATGAAACTGAAGCCTTCTATTCTTGATGAATACTCCAAGGAGGTAATTTACCATTAAAATAGCGCTATTCATACTTTCATACATGGTGTATGTCTAATAAACCGAGGGACTTATGCATGAAATATCTTGTCTGCAGAGGTCCGCAATCCCTCTTGTTAAGCCACACAATTTCATGCATCCTGATGATAATCTCATTCTGGAAGATGAAAGTGGAAGAGTTGCACTTGCAGGAGCCATACCTCCAGCAGCTTATGTCACTGGTAAGTTTGACGGCCACTGAAAAAGTCGACGCACTGCAACTTCAAGGCTTGTATCTTTAGCTGTAGCATAAATTCTGTACTTCTAGTCCAACATATCACGTTCTTTGGAATAACACGCGATTATCTACAGGAGTTGTAGTAGCTCTCCATGGGAAGGAGACAAGTGCTGGCAACTTCCTTGTTGAAGATGTTCTCGAGGCTGGACTTCCTCCACAAACCGTGTTGCCTATCATAAGTATATTTTCCGTATCCCATTGTGCTCATTTCTGAACATGTTTTCCATGTTGCTATAAATTTCTAGTTGTGTTAAAATTGCTCTGGAATCACATTTATTTACAGATGAGGACAAGTATGTTGTATTTGTGTCGGGATTAAGTGTTGGGAGCAGCACATTCAATCCTCTGCAGTTCCAACTTCTTATTGACCATATCACAGGGCATTTGGGTGATGAGAATGTATGACATTTATCTTTATAAATGATAAATATTATGTTTGAGTGACACATTAATTGTGGTGGTCTCCCTTGGAATTAATTAGGAGCAAACCATAGCGTCGAATATAGTTCGTGTCGTGGTCGCTGGAAATTCAGTACATGTTGCCCCAAGGTTCTTGAATGGTCAGGTAATGGCATTGTATTTCACATGTTTTCTAATACTACGTGAAACTGGTGTTGTCTGTTGTGATAGTAGTATGCACCCTATCTTTCAGACAGTAGCTGCAAAAGATCAACCCAGGATAGCTGAGCCAATCAGAGAACTGGATATAATGCTGACTCAGGTTCAACACTTAGACCTTTTGCCTCAAATTTTGCTAGTGTGACTGCTCTGGTTTCTGTTGAAGATCTTGATGTATTCCATTTCCTCTTCAGCTTGTGGCGTCATTACCTGTAGATATTATGCCAGGGTGTAATGATCCAGCGAATTTTGCTTTGCCTCAGCAGGTAGGCTCTTGATGCAGACGAATAACAGTTGATTTGTATATTACAACCAATCAAGTGTATCTTATATGCATATGCATGACTAACTCATATATTACTTTATTGTAGCCTTTGCATAGATGCCTCTTCTCTGGAGCATCCACCTATAATACGTTTTCATCATGTCCGAATCCGCATCAATTTGATCTTGACAATGTCAAGTGAGTGGCACTGCTTCTTTATCTTTATGTAAATGAAAGCAACCTTGAGATTGTTACGCAAGAAACTCTGTATGTAGGTTTATTGGAACGTCTGGTCAGAATATAGATGACCTCTACAAGTACTCGGATGCCAAAGACAGGCTGGAATTCATGGAAAGGACATTGACATGGCGCCATCTTGCTCCGACTGCACCGAACAGCCTTGGTAAATCATTAGACATTTTAACTCTGGTGGTTGGGTTAAACCATTGAAGAACCTGGTGCTGTTACCATTCATGCATTTAACCAAGTTGGTAACTACACCATCTAAAGGTAGATGACCCTTAACTAGATATTTGTTGGTTTGTCCAGGATGCTATCCATATACAGACAAGGACCCTTTCCTCGTTGAAAGTTGCCCCCACGTTTACTTTGTCGGGAATCAAGATAGATATGAAACACGATTGTTAAAAGGTACTACGTCGTGCAAAATCCGTTTGATTTTTTCAGCACCCAAACTTAACATTCTTGTTATTCCAGGATCGGAGAAACAGCAAGTTAGGTTAATCAGCATCCCAAGATTTTGTGATACTGGAATCGCTGTCGTGGTATGTACCGGTAGCTCTACTACTCTTATGTTTGTAATCTAGTATGTTACTATTACACAGTAACTTTGTATTTTTATTAGCAAAATGGTAGCTACGAAACTTAAGTTCCAGCCATTCGTTCTATTTTTGTAGCACTCACTATGCATTTTTTACATGCAACGTGCGATGGTAATTTGCTAACAGAGGTATCTATCTATATGCTAATGCAGCTCAATCTGAGGAACTTGGAATGCAGCACCTTGAGTTTTTCAACAAGCTTTGATTGCTGACTTTGCTCTCTATCTACGGAGCGCGAGAGGATCTGGTCTCTGGTGTAGCGCTTCTCCGCACAACTTTTGATCTTGGAGTAAGCTTTCATGAGGGAACAAAACTATTGTGTGATCTACATAGACTCATGTAAATGTTCCCTCGGAAGGATGTATTTGTAGCTCAACAGTTCCTTGTTAGACTTGTGATCTAGGTTTCGTTTCTGCAGTTAGACCTGTTGGTAGTCCTATGCTTCAATGTACTAGCTAACAAACAAATTCCCAGTCTGTATCAGCTGATCCGTTTGTCAAATCTTAATTTTTTTTTGCCATTAGCAAGCAAATGTACCAGTTCTATAAAACAGAACGTGTTGTGTGCCGATGTGCGTTTGGAAACGCAGTCGCAGGTACCTGGCCTTCCGGCAGAGGAGTAACATAGTCTAGGGATGCAGATTTAGCCACATGTCTTCGCCAGGTGGCAGGAAATGGAGTATATTCTCTGATTTCAGATAGTCCAAAGCTCACATATTTTCTATGTTACTGATTTCTGGCGATTTTCACTTTTAGGATTTCTATGTTACTGAGGAAGTAACTTTGTTTTCGATCAAGAAATGAAATTGTCTGGTTGCTAAAGATGCTGTTCTACTGATAAAAAAGCCTACCGTACAACGTATTTCCTAATCTGAAACCCCTGTTCTGTGGCTGCACATCGTCACAGCAAAGTGACAAAGCCATAGCACCAAGATCCATCCAAAACCTTGGCGGACCAGCATTTCCGCTCTGTGCCGCCGGACCCCTACCTCCTCTCCCCGCTCTCTTCGCCCGCCATGGCCGCCCTCTCCCCCCACCTCGCGACGACCCTTCCCTGTCTCCCAACTCTCCGGCCCTCTCCTCGCCGGCTTTCTCCCGCGGCCTTCGCAGCCTCCGTCGTCCCGCCCCGAGGAGCCCGCATCGTTCCCCGTCGGTCCAGGTGCGTGCCTCCTCCTCCTCTTCCAACCTACGTTAGCGTTCTGGTAACTGGTAAGCATTGGACGGATAGGTAGGAGGGCCGAGTTCTTCTGATTAGTTATGCTCTTGTCCCTATCTTAAATCACGCGGGGCTGTGCGGGGACCCAGATTTTACCGATAGCTTGTGTGATCTGTAGATTCATAATGGCGCAGGAACGAATTGAAAGAACCAATGGCATACATATGCTTTCCATTCTGGCCTGTTCGCTGCTATTCCTTACTGCAGTCTTAGGAGTACATAACCTACGATTGATGCAACCATATGTCTCATGATGTATTGATGTCAATCAGGGGACGGAGTTTGGTTATAGGTTTTGTTGTTTGGCTTTTCTGATACCACCTGTTTCACATTTCCTCAAGACTGATCAAGTCCTGCCTTCCGCTTGCCGATCTTCTAGGCGCTATAGAGTGTTGGGTACGTCGGCTAGGGTAGTCGAGTTGAAGTGGTCGTTCTTTGGATGGTCGCCGGTGTTGGTCGAGACGCGGCCTCGTTGCTCCTGTTGAGCAGAGCATGACCTTTAGCTGTGATTGTAGCGTGTGTGTGGTTGCTAATCGTTTGATTAGCGGTGTCAGCCGTGAGGCGTTGTAGCCATTCTTTGGCGTTCTCTTTTAAGCTTAATATGATAACGCGCAGATCTCCTGCGGGTTCTCAAAGAAAAAAAAAACATTTCCACTGTGTGGACTGTGGATCTGTAGCTTTGCAAAACTGGGACAACTTCAATCGTCCATTTTCATGTGCAGGCATATGCCACATACAAGTATGACATGCTCGTATAGAGAGCCCAGAGTAAGACTATAAGAATAGGCCCAGCAACATGCCTGCTCATCTTACTGAATCAGCATGGAAACCTATCAATGTATCACTCTCTATGTTTTTCACTGCAGGCATCCTGACCCTTTGGAAAGATATTCTGGGTGGTTTGACAATGCAACAAGATTGACGACAGACCGCCCGAAGAAGGCTCTGTTTGCATCAGAGACAGATTCTCCTGGCACTGACAGTTCAAAACCGAGCAGCGTCAGTGACGGCAGCTCGAGTCCTCCCGACGGCCCGCCTGTGCTCACCATTCTGGCTGGCATCATCGTGTTCTTTCTGGTCTTGTGGGTGATCGGATCGATCTTCACCTGGATTGCTGGTTTGGTCTTCGGGGCTGCGAAATCTTAGATGTTTCAGTCTTAGGGCAGCTTTGCACCTTTTTCAGTTGTATATACTGCTGTTTGACGGTTCTAGATCACCCGCATACGATGCTGTTATTTGTAGCCTAAGGTCTTGAATAATTTTATGCCATGTTTCGAGGTAAAGCCATTGATCCTTGCATTTCATGCTGTGATTTAAAAATCCCTATCTCTGGGTGATTGTGTTTCGTGCTATTTATTGTCTCGAGAAGACGGTGGCTGTGTTGATGATTTTTTGTGTGGTAACGCACTCTGTAGAATGTCATTTTTTCCTCATCTGTTGCTGCAACTGTGCAATGCAAGCACGCAAACTGTTCTTCCTTCAACCTGGCTCAGAACGGACTATTCTGTTACAGCTACTGAAATGCGTGCATGTCGATCAATCTTCACCTGGATTGCTGCTCTGGTTTTCGGGGCTGGGAAGTCTTAGATGTTCAGCCTTACGTCAGCCTTGCACCTTTTCCAGTTGTATATACTGCTGTTTGACGGTTCTGGATCACTGCATACTCTGCTGTTATTTCTAGCGGAAGGTCTTGAATACTTGTATGCCATGTTTCGACGCAAAGCCCATGATTGTTGCATCCAGTGCTATGATTTCAATTCGTATCTTTTGATAGTTGTGTTTCTTGCTATTGTCTCGAGAAGACGGCGCCTGTGTTCCATTTCTTGTAACACTCTGTTTCAACGTCTGTTCATGTCATTGTACAAGCACATAAGCTGTTGCTTTTTCTTATTGAGGTGAAACTCAACTTACCCTGAACTTCGTATGCTGTGATATCATGCGTAGATGCTGGGGCTGTATTTCCGTGACCGCAAAACTACTCTATCCGTTCATAGGAACAAAGCGTATTATTTTTTTAGCGAACACGCAAAAGCTTTGCGCGTCAATTGCATTAGAAGAAGAGGACAAAGTCCAAATTACAGCAATTCTGGCATCAAAAGATGCGGCAATACACAGCCCAACAGCGGGGTACAACCTCCGAAAGAGGGACACACACAACCATCCTCACGACAACAGCAACATGAGGAGGTGCCTCAACCTACAACCGCAACAACAACCGAAGGCTTCACCCAGCCTTACCTCTAGCCAAGAATGGCGAGGCGTCTGAGAAACAGCAGGGCAACGCCAATGGCCGACACCTCCAAGGATGACTGCCACTCCAAGACTGCCCAGGCCAACGTACCTAACACCCATTTGCCTAGAGAATCGGCAGGTGGAAGGCAGGACCTGGCTGGACTTGGTGTAGCAGTCGTCCGGTAAGTGTTAGCGCCGGCATACATCCTCGGAGGTCCGCACCCTATGCCATGATCTACTCCAGAGCAACGCATCGCCAGACTCCAATCGCCACATCGGGAACTCCACACAGCCCAAGCAGCGCCTCCAAGAGGGGAACAGCGCGGAGACGCCGCCGCTGCCCGATCCGGCAAGCCGGACATAGGGTTTCCCCTGGTGCTCGAGGAGGAAGTCGAACCAGGATCATGCCAACGCCTCCAAGGAGGTAGTGGCACCCTCGGGTGTCATCGTTGACAGCGTCGACCGTCGCCGCGTGGGGATTTCGCCCCGACCCTTAAGAAGGACCCCCGAAAACTGCCAGAGTAGGGGCAGCCTGGAGACGGCAGAGCAGGTCGCTTGGGGACACGACGTAGGGGATGAAGCCTCGACAGTTGTTGTTGAAGGAGGGAGGCGCCGTCCAGCGGGCTAGCCACCGCTAGCAGCTGCGCACGCTCGCCTCCGCGAGTAGAGCGTGCTCCAGCGAGCAGCAGGCACGGAAATCGGCCGCCGCGAGCAGTGCCGGCACACGCACCGAGCAACAGCCGCTCGGGGTGCCAGGCCCCCGCTCGGCCCAGATCAGGCCCTGGGCGGCCCAGATCGGGCCTGCGCTGCCGCTGCAGGGCCAGGCCACCGGGTCTTCAGCCGCCGTCGCGCCCGGCAAGCACGGACAGCGGGATCTCCCGCGAGGCCACCACGCCGCCGAGGACGCGCCGGCGCGCCCCTCGCCGAGCACGCCGCCCATCTCGGCCGCCACGACCCGCACCGTCGTCGCCAAACGAGAGGGGGGAGAGGAGGTCCCGCCGCCGCCGGCACTGTGCAGGCTTTGCCCGGCGGCGGCAGGGGGGAGGGGAGGCGGGGGCGGACTGGCGGCGGCTAGGGTTTGGGCGCCTCCATCGCCCGCGCAGGGGGCGATGAGAGACGCGATGAAAAAACATCCTACTGTCAGCGTATTATTTTTGAAAAAAAATGTCAGATATTGTAGAATTTGAACAAGTTTTCAGAAAAAAAAACCCATCAAGAAGTATAATACCACGAAGATATCACACCAAAATCTCTACTATATAATGCGCGCTAACGACCGTACGTTCGTACGTCGCGGCTGTTTTGCAATTTAGCCACTCAAGTTTTCCAAAAACCAACGCGCAGTCCATGCACTTGCTCCTCCGGTTAGTCAACGCTCTCGTTGGCGCACGCATGTGACGCGCGACGGCGGCCCTCGCGGCTGTTTTGCAATTTAGCCACTCAAGTTTTCCAAAAACCAACGCGCAGTCCATGCACTTGCTCCTCCGGTTAGTCAACGCTCTCGTTGGCGCACGCATGTGACGCGCGACGGCGGCCCCCTGTCGATCCCGCGCTCACTCCGGCCGTGGCTAATCCAGAAGGTTCCCGCCGCCGCGCGCGCTCGGACCTCGCTGTCTACGGCCGCGGCGTACTCCACCTCTAAGCCCATCGCGTGAAAATCCCCTACGTCCCCTGCCCTGTTGTTCGACTCCCTCGCTTCCCAGATTCGCCGCCGGCGGCTCCCAACTTGCGCCGCGCGGACTGCCTCTTTATCCCGACGGCGTCGCGGACCTGCGCTGCCCCAACCATCCAGGTCGCCCCCCCCCCACCCCCCAAGCCTGCGCCCAGCACTGCTGGCCGGTCCACGTTGTCCGCAACGCCTGTTCCTCCCCGTCGACGACCTCCCAGTCACCGGCTGAGTTCCCCCGCCTCCACCTGGTCCTCCTCCGCTCGATCCGGCGCTGCCAACTGCGACTGCCAGGGATCGCTCGCCGCTAACCAGCCCTGGCTCCATCGCATATGTTTGTTGTGATTCACGAAAGCAATCTTCAGAGTTCTCGTGCACATTCGTCTTCAAATCTCATTTTCAGTCGTTGGGACATCACGAAGCTAGAGAGAAGTTTAGTTGTAGTCTCCGGTTACCAGCTACCTTAGACTGCGCACTGCGGAGACACTGATTCAAGAAGAGTAATATCGACTCCAACAAGGCATTTTGATCATCTAATTCTCTACAACTTGGTGGCAGGAAGAACTCTAGGACATTCTGTGCATTAACCGCCTGAGTCAGCTTGAAGGATCCCGTCTGGTTCTGATGGGAATTGGGAACAACGGGTCAAGTACTTTCTCCATCTCCACGCTCAGGCTAGCTGCTAGGATCCTGCTACCAAAATTTGACCGATACAACTGGCAAAAATAAAGTAATTTCCCATGAAAAACGAGTATTGCATTTGCATGTGAAAGCCACCAAATAGTTCTATTCAGAAATGAACATCTCTTTCACTGCGGAGCTCCTTCAACAAGATATGCGTGAGATTATTGGGGCGGGGTTATTACTTAATGGTTGGCGAATTACGAAATTGTTGAAAAAACAAGAAATTAACTGAATTGTTCATTCTCAGTTTTACAATTTATTATTGAAGACTCAAGTTGTTTGCTGTTCTTGCATTTTGCTAGTATATTTTAAGATGTATACTGATTTTGTGTCGTATATATTATTGTTTTTTTTTCAAAAAGGTTGGTCAAAGTTTTGCGCAGTTTGATTTCTGATTTTTTTTTAAATAGTCCTTGTTCTGTAGAGTGTAGACGGGGAACACTGCAGTAGCCGCTCGATGTTGGCACGTTGCACGTGCCTCCAATGCAACTGTGTAAACAGACGCGATCGATGCCTTGCGCGCAAATTTTCACGAGATTTTTTTTGTATGAGCCTGCTCCAATGCTCGCTTGCCTGCGGCCAAGTACTCGACGACTCGCTGGCGCCGTGCATCAGTACCGCCATTTATGACACACAGGGAAAGGAAGAGAGTTGCTCGCTTGGAGTTGCGTCAGAAGGCATCTGCGGTACACGAGCTCCACGAGCCCTGGCCGTGCACCAGTACCCATTTACTACGACATCGCCATCGCCAGCAGGATCTAGCCCCCTATAACGGCCTGAATAGTAACAGATCGATTACTACTAGATCCCCTGCCGTTTTGCTGCTCACGGGTGCAGTAGTAAATTCCCTCGTCACTCACGTCGCCCACAGGATCGATCGACTCCGGGCCAAAAGCGCTCACTCCCACGAGACGACCAGCCAGCAGGCATGCGTGCGTGGGATCCCACCTACTACCCGCGCTCACGCAACGGCTATATTCCCCGCGCATAAATCCTCTCCTCGCCCCACTCCTGCTCCTCCCGCTCCCACTTCACTCCACTCGATCGCTCCATCCATCCAGCTGCCTCACTCGCTCGTCAACTCTCCCAACGGCTACCGTGCCATTCACCACCCAACCTCCTCCCCTGACCAATGGCGACGACGCCGGCACGACAGTCGCACAGCGGTGGCGGCGGCGGAACCGCGGTGTCGGTGCAGCACGTGGCCAAGGCCTCCTCGGACGAGCTCCTCCGCAAGTTCGCCGACCCGGAAGACGAGAAGAGCCACCACCTGACGCCGCCACGCCGCAGCCTCGCGCTGCGCCGGAAGCGCTCGTCCCGGCGCGTCGCGTCGGGGCTCTCCGCGAGGGACTCATCCGACGCGGCGGGCACGGGTACGGACCTGGCCGCCGCGCCCAAGCGCCGGCGGAGCATCGGCGGGTCCACCGACTGGAGGGCCGGGCTGCTGCTGCCCACGACGACCGCGGCGCGCAAGGCCGGCGCGCGACGGGGCGGTGGCGGCGCCGCGCGGCTCGACGAGGCCGGGGTCGCGCTCTTCCTCGCCGCGCTGGAGCGGGTAAGCTCAGCTTAATTAGCTCCCGACCGACCGAGCTTGTTTATGTCTACACACTTTCTCGTCCTCTCTGATTGATTGCAATGGCTAATGAATGCTGGATTGGCTGCGTCTTGTGTTTGCTCAGACCTGGAGGAAGACGGTGGCGGGGGCGTCCAAGATGTTCGTGGAGAGGCACCGGAACAGCCACGTCCAGCTCATCAGCGACATGGTCTGATATATAGTTTCTGCGAATTCAATTAGTTTTAGTACTACTTAGCGGAATAAAAATGGCAAGCGAGGACGAAGCGAATCGGACCAGCCACGTTCCTCCGGGCGGTTCGGCTTCTTTCTTGGCCATTGCCAGTGTGTTTGCTTGTGTTCATTTGTTCCTTGTCCTCGGCGACCACGTACATTGTAAATTCAAGTTTGCAAAATTTCCTCCTGTGCTGTAATACGAAGCTGAATTTCCACCTTCCAAGTGTAATCACTACAACACGGCTGATATATAGAGGCACTTCAAAGTGCCACTAAATTGGGTCTAAGTGCCACTAATGACCTATTGTGGCACTTTGGAGAAGTGCCACCTTTGCTTGTGCCACTAAAAGCTTTTGTGGCACTTCTCCAAAGTGCCCCAATAGGTCATTACCCTATTGAGGCACTTTGTCAAAGTGCCCCTAAAACCAATTAGTGGCACTTTGTCAAAGTGCCCCCAAAACCAATTAGTGGCACTTTGTCAAAGTGCCCCAATAGGTCATTAGTGGCACTTTGTCAAAGTGCCCCCAAAACCAATTAGTAGCACTTTGTTAAAGTGCCACTAATTGAACTTCAATATGAGGCATTAACTCAATAAAGCACCAAACTATCACTTTCTATCCAATAGTACCAATTTGCATAGCACATATATTATTTCCAACAGTACCAGATTTCAAATTCAACATAGTTGAAATCAATCATAACACATATTGTCACAACACCCTTTAAAACACATATTAAACATGAATGCTATCACTTTCTGTCAACACCTGAATGCTATCACTTTCTATATGAATGCTCCATCAGTTTCTATCACTTTCTATCAACACCTCAACGTTCCATGAGCTTCTATCGTCTTTTTATCAATCATTCTGCTGCTGCGATGACAGTGTATCTGCTAAAATTTCTATATAAGAGTACTGAACACATTGTGCTGAAACATCACTG